>CAKAJE020000513.1:119127-377515 GCA_916610135.2 Macropis europaea | reverse complement strand
AAAATGCACTATTAAAATTCTATGATAGGGCAAACAGAGACCCGAATAGATCATTTTACATTATGGTTAATAAAAGAATTCAGCGAAATTCTATCACATTTGTTCAACTTACGTCGCTCCTCTTTCAGATAGCGTATTGGGCTAAGTGGCATCTCAAAGCGCATGAAATGGCAAGCAACATGCACTATTAAACTTCTATGATATGGGCAATCAGAGACCCGATTAGATCATTCTATATTTTGTTTAATAAAAGAATTCAGCGAAATTCTATCACATTTGTTCAACTTACGTCGCTGATATTTCAGATAGCGTATTGGGCTATGCGGCATCTCAAAGCGCAAGAAATGGCGAGTAAAATGTACTCATAAACTTCTATGATAGGGCAATCAGAGACCCGATTAGATCATTTTATATTTTGGTTAATATAAGAGTTCAGCGAAATTCTATCACATTTGTTCAATTTACGTCGTTCCTATTTCAGATAGCGTACTGGGCTAGGCGGCATCTTAAAGCGCGTGGAATGGCGAGTAAAATTCACTATTAAACTTCTATGATAGGGCAATCAGAGACCCGATTAGATCATTTTATGTTTTGGTTAATATAAGAATTCAGCGAAATTCTATCACATTTGGTCAATTTACGTCGCTCCTATTTCAGATAGCTTATTGGGCTAAGCGGCATCTCAAAGCGCATGAAATGACGAGTGAAATGCACTGTTAAACTTCTATGATACGGCAATCAGAGACCCGATTAGATCATTTTATATTTTGTTTAATATAAGATTTCAGGGAAATTCTATCACATTTGTTCAATTTACGTCGCTCCTATTTCAGATAGCTTATTGGGCTAAGCGGCATCTGAAGGCGCATGAAATGGCGAGTAAAATGCACTATTAAACTTCTAGGGTTGGGCAAACAGAGACCCGACTAGATCATTTTATATTATGGTTAATTTAATATGTCAGCAAAATTTTATCACATTTGTTCAATTTACGTCGCTCCTATTACAGATACCTTATTGGGCTTAGCGGCATCTCAAAGCGCATGAAATGACGAGTGAAATGCACGATTAAACTTCTAGGGTAGGGCAAATAGAGACCCGATTAGATTATTTTATATTATGGTTAACTTGAGAATTCAGCGAAATTCTATCACATTTGTTCAATTTACGTCGCTCCTATTAAAGATAGCGTATTGGGCTTAGCGACATCTCAAAGCGCATGAAATGACGAGTCAAATGCACTATTAAACTTATAGGCTAGGGCGAACAGAGACCCGATTATATCATTTTACATTATGGTTAATTTAAGAATTCAGCGAAATTCTATCACATTTGTTCAATTTACGTCGCTCCTATTTCAGATAGCGTATTGGGCTAAGAGGCATCTAAAAGCGCATGAAATGGCCAGTAAAATGCATTATTAAACTTCTAGGGTAGGGCAAACAAAGACCCGATTAAATCATTTTATATTATGGTTAATTTAAGAATTCAGCGAAATTCTATCACATTTGTTCAATTTACGTCGCTACTATTTCAGATAGCGTACTGGGCTAAGCGGCATCTCAAAGCGCATGAAATGGCGAATAAAATGCACTATTAAAATTCTATGATAGGGCAAACAGAGACCCGAATAGATCATTTTATATTGCGGTTAATATAAGATTTCAGCGTAACTCTGTCACATTTGTTCAACTTACGTAGCTCCTATTTCAGATAGGGTCCTGTGCTAGGCGGCATCTTAAAGCGCATGAAATGGCGAGAAAATGCACTATTAAACTTCTAGGATAAGGCAAACAGAGACCCGATTAGATCATTTTATATTACGGATAATATAAGAATTCAGCGTAATTCTGTCACATTCGTTCAACTTACGTAGCTCCTATTTCAGATAGCGGACTGGGCTAGGCGGCATCTTAAAGCGCGTGGAATGGCGAGTAAAATGCACTATTAAACTTCTATGATAGGGCAATCAGAGACCCGATTAGATCATTTTGTATTTTGTTTAATATAACATTTCAGGGAAATTCTATCACATTCGTTCAATTTACGTCGCTCCTATTTCAGATAGCTTATTGGGCTAAGCGGCATCTGAAGGCGAATGAAATGGCGAGTAAAATGCACTATTAAACTTCTAGGGTTGGGCAAACAGAGACCCGACTAGATCATTTTATATTATGGTTAATTTAATATGTCAGCAAAATTTTATCACATTTGTTCAATTTACGTCGCTCTTATTTCAGATAGCGTACTGGGCTAGGCGGCATCTTAAAGCGCGTGGAATGGCGAGTAAAATGCACTATTAAACTTCTATGATACGGCAATCAGAGACCCGATTAGATCATTTTATGTTTTGGTTAATATAAGAATTCAACGAAATTCTATCACATTTGTTCAATTTACGTCGCTCCTATTACAGATAGCTTATTGGGCTTAGCGGCATCTCAAAGCGCATGAAATGACGAGTGAAATGCACGATTAAACTTCTAGGGTAGGGCAAATAGAGACCCGATTAGATTATTTTATATTATGGTTAATTTGAGAATTCAGCGAAATTCTATCACATTTGTTCAATTTACGTCGCTCCTATTTCAGATACCGTATTGGGCTAAGCGGCATCTCAAAGCGCATGAAATGGCCAGTAAAATGCACTAGTAAACTTCTAGGGTAGGGCAATCAGAGACCCGATTATATCATTTTATTCTATGGTTAATTTAAGAATTCAGCAGAATTCTATCACATTTGTTCAATTTACGTCGTTCCTATTTCAGATAGCGTACTGGGCTAGGCGGCATCTTAAAGCGCGTGGAATGGCGAGTAAAATTATCTATTAAACTTCTATGATAGGGCAATCAGAGACCCGATTAGATCATTTTATATTTTGGTTAATATAAAAATTAAGCGAAATTCTATCACAATTGTTCAATTTACATCGCTCCTATTTCAGATAGCGTATTGGGCTAAGCGGCAACTCAAAGCGCATGAAATGACGAGTGAAATGCACTATTAAACTTCTACGGTAGGGCGAACAGAGACCCGATTAGATCATTTTACATTAAGGTTAATATAAGAATTCAGGGAAATTCGATCGCACTTGTTCAATTTCCGTCGCTCCTATTTCATATAGCGTATTCGGATAGGCGGCATCTTAAAGCGCGTGGAATGGCGAGTAAAATGCACTATTAAACTTCTATGATAGGGCAATCAGAGACCCGATTAGATCATTTCATATTTTGGTTAATATAAGAATTCAGCGTAATGCTATCACATTTGTTCAATTTACGTCGCTCCTATTTCAGACAGCGTATTGGGCCCAGCGGCATCTCAAAGCG
Organism: Macropis europaea; assembly: GCA_916610135.2. Taxonomy (NCBI): domain Eukaryota; kingdom Metazoa; phylum Arthropoda; class Insecta; order Hymenoptera; family Melittidae; genus Macropis; species Macropis europaea. The sequence goes on along the minus strand of CAKAJE020000513.1, from coordinate 374,186 downwards.
CATGAAATGACGAGTCAAATGCACTATTAAACTTATAGGCTAGGGCGAACAGAGACCCGATTAGATCATTTTATATTATGGTTAATTTAAGAATTCAGCAAAATTCTATCACATTTGTTCAATTTACGTCGCTCCTATTTCAGATAGCGTACTGGGCTAGGCGGCATCTTAAAGCGCGTGGAATGGCGAGTAAAATGCACTATTAAACTTCTATGATAGGGCCATCAGAGACCCGATTAGATCATTTCATATTTTGGTTAATATAAGAATTCAGCGTAATGCTATCACATTTGTTCAATTTACGTCGCTCCTATTAAAGATAGCGTATTGGGCTTAGCGGCATCTCAAAGCGCATGAAATGTCGAGGCAAATGCACTATTAAACTTATAGGCTAGGGCGAACGGAGACCCGATTAGATCATTTTATATTATGGTTAATATAAGAATTCAGCGAAATTCTATCACATTTATTCAATTTACGTCGCTCCTATTTCAGATAGCGTATTGGGCTAAGCGGCATCTCAAAGCGCATGGATTGACGAGTGAAATGCTCTTTAAACTTCTAGGGTAGGGCGAACAGAAACACTAATAGATCATTTTATATTACGGTTAATATAAGAATTCAGCGTAATTCTATCACATTTGTTCAACTTACGTCGCTCCTATTTCAGATAGCGTACTGGCCTAGGCGGCATCTCAAAGCGCGTGGAAGGGCGAGTAAAATGCACTACTAAACTTCTATGATAGGGCAATCAGAGACCCGATTACATAATTTTATATTTTGGTTATTATAAGAATTCAGCGAAATTCTATCACATTTGTTCAATTTACGTCGCTCATATTTCAGATAGCGTATTGGGCTATGCGTCATCACAAAGCGCAAGTAATGGCGGGTAAAATGCACTATTAAACTTCTTGGGTAGGGCAATCAGAGACCCGATTAGATCATTTTATATTTTGGTTAATATAAGAATTCAGCGAAATTCTATCACATTTGTTCAATTTACGTCGCTCCTATTGCAGATAGCGTATTGGGCTAAGCGGCATCTGAAAGCGCATGAAATGGCCAGTAAAATGCATTATTAAACTTCTATGGTAGGGCAAACAAAGACCCGATTAAATCATTTTATATTATGGTTAATTTAAGAATTCAGCGAAATTCTATCACATTTGTTCAATTTACGTCGCTACTATTTCAGATAGCGTACTGAGCTAAGCGGCATCTCAAAGCGCATGAAATGGCGAATGAAATGCACTATTAAAATTCTATGATAGGGCAAACAGAGACCCGAATAGATCATTTTACATTATGGTTAATAAAAGAATTCAGCGAAATTCTATCACATTTGTTCAACTTACGTCGCTCCTCTTTCAGATAGCGTATTGGGCTAAGTGGCATCTCAAAGCGCATGAAATGGCAAGCAACATGCACTATTAAACTTCTATGATATGGGCAATCAGAGACCCGATTAGATCATTTTATATTTTGTTTAATAAAAGAATTCAGCGAAATTCTATCACATTTGGTCAACTTACGTCGCTGATATTTCAGATAGCGTATTGGGCTATGCGGCATCTCAAAGCGCAAGAAATGGCGAGTAAAATGCACTCATAAACTTCTATGATAGGGCAATCAGAGACCCGATTAGATCATTTTATATTTTGGTTAATATAAGAATTCAGCGAAATTCTATCACATTTGTTCAATTTACGTCGTTCCTATTTCAGATAGCGTACTGGGCTAGGCGGCATCTTAAAGCGCGTGGAATGGCGAGTAAAATTCACTATTAAACTTCTATGATAGGGCAATCAGAGACCCGATTAGATCATTTTATGTTTTGGTTAATATAAGAATTCAGCGAAATTCTATCACATTTGGTCAATTTACGTCGCTCCTATTTCAGATAGCTTATTGGGCTAAGCGGCATCTCAAAGCGCATGAAATGACGAGTGAAATGCACTGTTAAACTTCTATGATACAGCAATCAGAGACCCGATTAGATCATTTTATATTTTGTTTAATATAAGATTTCAGGGAAATTCTATCACATTTGTTCAATTTACGTCGCTCCTATTTCAGATAGCTTATTGGGCTAAGCGGCATCTGAAGGCGCATGAAATGGCGAGTAAAATGCACTATTAAACTTCTAGGGTTGGGCAAACAGAGACCCGACTAGATCATTTTATATTATGGTTAATTTAATATGTCAGCAAAATTTTATCACATTTGTTCAATTTACGTCGCTCCTATTACAGATACCTTATTGGGCTTAGCGGCATCTCAAAGCGCATGAAATGACGAGTGAAATGCACGATTAAACTTCTAGGGTAGGGCAAATAGAGACCCGATTAGATTATTTTATATAATGGTTAACTTGAGAATTCAGCGAAATTCTATCACATTTGTTCAATTTACGTCGCTCCTATTAAAGATAGCGTATTGGGCTTAGCGACATCTCAAAGCGCATGAAATGACGAGTCAAATGCACTATTAAACTTATAGGCTAGGGCGAACAGAGACCCGATTAGATCATTTTACATTATGGTTAATTTAAGAATTCAGCGAAATTCTATCACATTTGTTCAATTTACGTCGCTCCTATTTCAGATAGCGTATTGGGCTAAGCGGCATCTAAAAGCGCATGAAATGGCCAGTAAAATGCATTATTAAACTTCTAGGGTAGGGCAAACAAAGACCCGATTAAATCATTTTATATTATCGTTAATTTAAGAATTCAGCGATATTCTATCACATTTGTTCAATTTACGTCGCTACTATTTCAGATAGCGTACTGGGCTAAGCGGCATCTCAAAGCGCATGAAATGGCGAATAAAATGCACTATTAAAATTCTATGATACGGCAAACAGAGACCCGAATAGATCATTTTACATTATGGTTAATAAAAGAATTCAGCGAAATTCTATCACATTTGTTCAACTTACGTCGCTCCTATTTCAGATAGCGTATTGGGCTAAGTGGCATCTCAAAGCGCATGAAATGGCAAGTAAAATGCACTATTAAACTTCTATGATAGGGCAATCAGAGACCCGATTAGATCATTTTATATTTTGCTTAATAAAAGAATTCAGCGAAATTCTATCACATTTGTTCAACTTACGTCGCTGATATTTCAGATAGCGTATTGGGCTATGCGGCATCTCAAAGCGCAAGAAATGGCGAGTAAAATGCACTCTTAAACCTCTATGATAGGCCAATCAGAGACCCGATTAGATCATTTTATATTTTGGTCAATATAAGAATTCAGCGAAATTCTATCACATTTGGTCAATTTACGTCGCTCCCATTTCAGATAGCTTATTGGGCTAAGCGGCATCTCAAACCGCATGAAATGACGAGTGAAATGCACTATTAAGCTTCTAGGGTAGGGCGAACAAAGACCCGATTAGATCATTTTACATTAAGGTTAATATAAGGATTCAGCGAAATTCTATCACATTTGTTCAATTTACGGCGCTCCTATTTCAGATAGCGTATTGGGCTAAGCGGCATCTCAAAGCGCATGAAGTGGCGAGTAAAATGCACTATTAAAAGTCTAGTGTAGGGCAATCGGAGACCTGATCAGATCATTTTATATTATGCTTAATTTAAGAATTCAGCAAAATTCTATCACATTTGTTCAACTTACGTAGTTCCTATTTCAGATAGCATACTGGGCTAGGCGGTATCTTAAAGCGCGCGGAATGGCGAGTAACATGCACTATTAAACTTCTATGATAGAGCAATCAGAGAGCCGATTAGATCATTTTGTATTTTGGTTAATATAAGAATTCAGCGAAATTCTATCACATTTGTTCAATTTACGTCGCTCCTATTTCAGATAGCGTATTGGGCTAAGCGGCATCTCAAAGCGCATGGATTGACGGGTGAAATGCTCTATTAAACTTTTATGGTAGGGCGAACAGAAACCCGAATAGATCATGTTATATTTTGGTTAATATAAGAATTCAGCGACATTCTATCACATTTGGTCAATTTACGTCGCTCCTATTTCAGATAGCTTATTGGGCTAAGCGGCATCTCAAACCGCATGAAATGACGAGTGAAATGCACTATTAAGCTTCTAGGGTAGGGCGAACAAAGACCCGATTAGATCATTTTACATTAAGGTTAATATAAGGATTCAGCGAAATTCTATCACATTTGTTCAATTTACGGCGCTCCTATTTCAGATAGCGTATTGGGCTAAGCGGCATCTCAAAGCGCATGAAGTGGCGAGTAAAATGCACTATTAAAAGTCTAGTGTAGGGCAATCGGAGACCTGATCAGATCATTTTATATTATGCTTAATTTAAGAATTCAGCAAAATTCTATCACATTTGTTCAACTTACGTAGTTCCTATTTCAGATAGCATACTGGGCTAGGCGGTATCTTAAAGCGCGCGGAATGGCGAGTAACATGCACTATTAAACTTCTATGATAGAGCAATCAGAGAGCCGATTAGATCATTTTGTATTTTGGTTAATATAAGAATTCAGCGAAATACTATCACATTTGTTCAATTTACGTCGCTCCTATTTCAGATAGCGTATTGGGCTAAGCGGCATCTCAAAGCGCATGGATTGACGGGTGAAATGCTCTATTAAACTTTTATGGTAGGGCGAACAGAAACCCGAATAGATCATTTTATATTTTGGTTAATATAAGAATTCAGCGACATTCTATCACATTTGTTCAATTTACGTCGCTCCTATTTCAGAAAGCGTATTGGGCTAAGCGGCATCTCAAAGCGCATGAAATGGCGAGTAAAATGCACTATTAAACTTGTAGGATAAGGCAAACAGAGACCCGATTAGATCATTCTATATTGCGGTTAATATAAGAATTCAGCGTAACTCTGTCACATTTGTTCAACTTACGTAGCTCCTATTTCAGATAGCGTCCTGGGCTAGGCGGCATCTTAAAGCGCGTGGAATGGCGAGTAAAATGCACTATTAAACTTCTATGATAGGGCAATCAGAGAACCGATTACATCATTTTATGTTTTGGTTAATATAAGAATTCAGCGAAATTCTATCACATTTGTTCAATTTACGTCGCTCCTATTACAGATAGCTTATTGGGCTTAGCGGCATCTCAAAGCGCATGAAATGACGAGTGAAATGCACGATTAAACTTCTAGGGTAGGGCAAATAGAGACCCGATTAGATTATTTTATATTATGGTTAATTTGAGAATTAAGCGAAATTCTATCACATTTGTTCAATTTACGTCGCTCCTATTTCAGATACCGTATTGGGCTAAGCGGCATCTCAAAGCGCATGAAATGGCGAGTAAAATGCACTAGTAAACTTGTAGGGTAGGGCAATCAGAGACCCGATTATATCATTTTATACTATGGTTAATTTAAGAATTCAGCAAAATTCTATCACATTTGTTCAATTTACGTCGTTCCTATTTCAGATAGCGTACTGGGCTAGGCGGCATCTTAAAGCGCGTGGAATGGCGAGTAAAATTATCTATTAACCTTCTATGATAGGGCAATCAGAGACCCGATTAGATCATTTTATATTTTGGTTAATATAAAAACTCAGCGAAATTCTATCACAATTGTTCAATTTACATCGCTCCTATTTCAGATAGCGTATTGGGCTAAGCGGCAACTCAAAGCGCATGAAATGATGAGTGAAATGCACTATTAAACTTCTACGGTAGGGCGAACAGAGACCCGATTAGATCATTTTACATTAAGGTTAATATAAGAATTCAGGGAAATTCTATCGCACTTGCTCAATTTCCGTCGCTCCTATTTCAAATAGCGTACTCGGATAGGCGGCATCTTAAAGCGCGTGGAATGGCGAGTAAAATGCACTATTAAACTTCTATGATAGGGCAATCAGAGAGCCGATTAGATCATTTTATATTTTGGTTAATATAAGAATTCAGCGAAATTCTATCACACTTGTTTAATTTACGTCGCTCCTATTTCAGATAGCGTATTGGGCTATGCGGCATCTCCAAGCGCATGAAATGGCGAGTAAAATGCACTATTAAACCTCTATGATAGGCCAATCAGAGACCCGATTAGATCATTTTATATTTTGGTTAATATAAGAATTCAGCGAAATTCTATCACATTTGGTCAATTTACGTCGCTCCTATTTCAGATAGCTTATTGGGCTAAGCGGCATCTCAAAGCGCATGAAATGACGAGTGAAATGCACTATTAAACTTCTAGGGTAGGGCGAACAAAGACCCGATTAGATCATTTTACATTAAGGTTAATATAAGGATTCAGCGAAATTCTATCACATTTGTTCAATTTACGTCGCTCCTATTTCAGGTAGCGTATTGGGCTAAGCGGCATCTCAAAGCGCATGAAGTGGCGAGTAAAATGCACTATTAAACGTCTAGTGTAGGGCAATCGGAGACCCGATGAGATCATTTTATATTATGCTTAATTTAAGAATTCAGCAAAATTCTATCACATTTGTTCAACTTACGTAGTTCCTATTTCAGATAGCGTACTGGGCTAGGCGGTATCTTAAAGCGCCCGGAATGGCGAGTAACATGCACTATTAAACTTCTATCATAGAGCAATCAGAGACCCGATTAGATCATTTTGTATTTTGGTTAATATAAGGATTCAGCGAAATTCTATCACATTTGTTCAATTTACGTCGCTCCTATTTCAGATAGCGTATTGGGCTAAGCGGCATCTCAAAGCGCATGAAGTGGCGAGTAAAATGCACTATTAAACGTCTAGTGTAGGGCAATCGGAGACCCGATGAGATCATTTTATATTATGCTTAATTTAAGAATTCAGCAAAATTCTATCACATTTGTTCAACTTACGTAGTTCCTATTTCAGATAGCGTCCTGGGCTAGGCGGCATCTTAAAGCGCGTGGAATGGCGAATAAAATGCACTATTTAACTTCTATGATAGGGCAATCAGAGAACCGATTACATCATTTTATGTTTTGGTTAATATAAGAATTCAGCGAAATTCTATCACATTTGTTCAACTTACGTCGCTGATATTTCAGATAGCGTATTGGGCTAAGCGGCATCTCAAAGCGCATGAAATGGCGAGTAAAATGCACTAGTAAACTTCTAGGGTAGGGCAATCAGAGACCCGATTAGATCATTTTATACTTTGGTTAATATAAGAATTCAGCGAAATTCTATCACATTTGTTCAATTTACGTCGCTCCTATTCCATATAGCGTATTGGGCTAAGCGGCATCTCAAAGCGCATGAAATGGCGAGTAAAATGCACTATTAAACTTCTATGATAGGGCAATCAGAGACCCGATTAGATCATTTTATACTATGGTTAATTTAAGAATTCAGCAAAATTCTATCACATTTGTTCAATTTACGTCGTTCCTATTTCAGATAGCGTACTGGGCTAGGCGGCATCTTAAAGGTCGTGGAATGGCGAGTAAAATTAACTATTAAACTTCTATGATAGAGCAATCAGAGACCCGATTAGATCATTTTGTATTTTGGTTAATATAAGGATTCAGCGAAATTCTATCACATTTGTTCAACTTACGTCGCTCCTATTTCAGATAGCGTATTGGGCTAAGCGGCATCTCAAAGCGCATGAAATGGTGAGTAAAATGCACTATTAAACTTCTAGGGTAGGGCAAACAGAGACCCGACTAGATCATTTTATATTATGGTTAATTTAATATGTCAGCAAAATTTTATCACATTTGTTCAATTTACGTCGCTCTTATTTCAGATAGCGTACTGGGCTATGCGGCATCTTAAAGCGCGTGGAATGGCGAGTAAAATGCACTATTAAACTTCTATGATAGGGCAATCAGAGACCCGATTAGATCATTTTATGTTTTGGTTAATATAAGAATTCAACGAAATTCTATCAGATTTGTTCAATTTACGTCGCTCCTATTACAGATAGCTTATTGGGCTTAGCGGCATCTCAAAGCGCATGAAATGACGAGTGAAATGCACGATTAAACTTCTAGGGTAGGGCAAATAGAGACCCGATTAGATTATTTTATATTATGGTTAATTTGAGAATTCAGCGAAATTCTATCACATTTGTTCAATTTACGTCGCCCCCATTTCAGATACCGTATTGGGCTAAGCGGCATCTCAAAGCGCATGAAATGGCGAGTAAAATGCACTAGTAAACTTCTAGGGTAGGGCAATCAGAGACCCGATTATATCATTTTATACTATGGTTAATTTAAGAATTCAGAAAAATTCTATCACATTTGTTCAATTTACGTCGTTCCTATTTCAGATAGCGTACTGGGCTAGGCGTCATCTTAAAGCGCGTGGAATGGCGAGTAAAATTATCTATTAAACTTCAATGATAGGGCAATCAGAGACCCGATTAGATCATTTTATATTTTGGTTAATATAAAAATTCAGCGAAATTCTATCACAATTGTTCAATTTACGTCACTCCTATTTCATATAGCGTATTGGGCTAAGCGGCATCTCAAAGCGCATGAAATGACGAGTAAAATGCACTATTAAAATTCTATGATAGGTCAATCAGAGACCCGATTAGATCATTTTATATTTTGGTTAATATAAGAATTCAGCGAAATTCTATCACATTTGTTCAATTTACGTCGCTCCTATTTCAGATAGCGTATTGGGCGAAGCGGCTTCTCAAAGCGCATGAAATGGAGAATAAAATGCACTATTAAATTTCTAGGCTAGGGCGAACAGAGACCCGATTAGATCATTTTACATTATGGTTAATAAAAGAATTCAGCGAAATTCTATCACATTTCTTCAATTTACATCGCTCCTATTTCAGATAGCGTATTGGGCTAAGCGGCATCTCAAAGCGCATGAAATGACGAGTAAAATGCACTATTAAACTTCTAGGGTAGGGTATGCAGAGACCCGATTAGATCATTTTATATTATGGTTAATTTAAGAATTCAGCAAAATTCTATCACATTCGTTCAATTTAGGTCGCTCCTATTTCAGATAGCGTTATGAGCTAGGCGGCATCTTAAAACGCGTGGACTGGCGAGTAAAATCCACTATTAAACTTCTCGGCTAGGGCGAACAGAGACCCGATTAGATAATTTTATATTTTGGTTAATATAAGAATTCAGCGAAATTCTATCACATTTGTTCAATTTACGTCGCTCCTATTTCAGATAGCTTATTGGGCTTAGCGGCATCTCAAAGCGCATGAAATGACGAGTGTAATGCACTATTAAACTTCTAGGGTAGGGCAAACAGAGACCCGATTAGATCATTTTACATTATGGTTAATAAAAGAATTCAGCGAAATTCTATCACATCTGTTCAACTTACGTCGCTCCTATTTCAGATAGCGTACTGGGCTAGGCGGCATCTCAAAGCGCATGAAATGGCGGGTGAAATGCACTATTAAAGTTCTAGGGTAGGGCAAACAGAGACCCGATTAGATCATCTAATATTATGGTTAATTTAAGAATTCAGCAAAATTCTGTTACATTTGTTCAATTTACGTCGCTCCTATTTCAGATAGCTTATTGGGCTAAGCGGCATCTCAAAGCGCATGAAATGGCGAGTAAAATGCACTATTAAACCTCTAGGGTAGGGCAAACAGAGACCCGATTAGATCATTTTACATTATGGTTAATAAAAGAATTCAGCGAAATTCTATCACATTTGTTCAATTTACATCGCTCCTATTTCAGATAGCGTATTGGGCTAAGCGGCATCTCAAAGCGCATGAAATGACGAGTAAAATGCACTATTAAACTTCTAGGGTAGGGCAAACAGAGACCCGATTAGATCATTTTATATTATAGTGAATTTAAGAGTTCAGCGAAATTCTCTCACATTTGTTCAATTTACGTCGCTCCTATTTCAGATAGCGTATTGGGCTAAGCGGCATCTCAAAGCGCATGAAATGGCGAATACAATGCACTATTAAACTTCTAGGCTAGGGCGAACAGAGACCCGATTAGATCATTTTACATTATGGTTAATAAAAGAATTCAGCGAAATTCTATCACATTTGCTCAACTTCCGTCGCTCCTATTTCAGATAGCGTATTGGGCTAAGCGGCATCTCAAAGCGCATGAAATGACGAGTAAAATGCACTATTAAAATTCTATGATAGGTCAATCAGAGACCCGATTAGATCATTTTATATTTTGGTTAATATAAGAATTCAGCGAAATTCTATCACATTTGTTCAATTTACGTCGCTCCTATTTCAGATAGCGTATTGGGCGAAGCGGCTTCTCAAAGCGCATGAAATGGAGAATAAAATGCACTATTAAATTTCTAGGCTAGGGCGAACAGAGACCCGATTAGATCATTTTACATTATGGTTAATAAAAGAATTCAGCGAAATTCTATCACATTTCTTAAATTTACATCGCTCCTATTTCAGATAGCGTATTGGGCTAAGCGGCATCTCAAAGCGCATGAAATGACGAGTAAAATGCACTATTAAACTTCTAGGGTAGGGCAAACAGAGACCCGATTAGATCATTTTATATTATAGTGAATTTAAGAGTTCAGCGAAATTCTCTCACATTTGTTCAATTTACGTCGCTCCTATTTCAGATAGCGTATTGGGCTAAGCGGCATCTCAAAGCGCATGAAATGGCGAATACAACGCACTATTAAACTTCTAGGCTAGGGCGAACAGAGACCCGATTAAATCATTTTATATTATGGTTAATTTAAGAATTCAGCGAAATTCTATCACATTTATTCAATTTACGTCGCTCGTACTACAGATAGCGTATTGGGCTAAGCGGCATCTCAAAGCGCATGAAATGGCGAATACAACGCACTATTAAACTTCTAGGCTAGGGCGAACAGAGACCCGATTAAATCATTTTATATTATGGTTAATTTAAGAATTCAGCGAAATTCTATCACATTTATTCAATTTACGTCGCTCGTACTACAGATAGCGTGTTGGGCTAAGCGCCATCTAAAAGCGCATGAAATGACGAGCATAATGCACTACTATACTTCTAGGATAAGGCAAACAGAGACCCGATTAGATCATTTTACATTATGGCTAATATAAGAATTCAGCGAAATTCTCTCACATTTGTTCAATTTACGTCGCTCCTATTTCAGATAGCGTATTGGGCTAAGCGGCATCTCAAAGCGCATGAAATGGCGAATACAACGCACTATTAAACTTCTAGGCTGGGGCGAACAGAGACCCGATTAAATCATTTTATATTATGGTTAATTTAAGAATTCAGCGAAATTCTATCACATTTATTCAATTTACGTCGCTCGTACTACAGATAGCGTATTGGGCTAAGCGGCATCTCAAAGCGCATGAAATGGCGAATACAACGCACTATTAAACTTCTAGGCTAGGGCGAACAGAGACCCGATTAAATCATTTTATATTATGGTTAATTTAAGAATTCAGCGAAATTCTATCACATTTATTCAATTTACGTCGCTCGTACTACAGATAGCGTATTGGGCTAAGCGCCATCTAAAAGCGCATGAAATGACGAACATAATGCACTACTATACTTCTAGGATAAGGCAAACAGAGACCCGATTAGATCATTTTACATTATGGCTAATAAAAGAATTCAGCGAAATTCTATCACATTTGTTCAATTTACGTCGCTCCTATTTCAGATAGCGTACTGGGCTAGGCGGCATTTTAAAGCGCGTGGAATGGCGAGTAAAATGCACTATTAAAATTCTATGATAGGGCAATCAGAGACACGATTAGATCATTTTATATTATGGTTAATTTAAGAATTCAGCAAAATTCTATCACATTTGTTCAATTTACGTCGCTCCTATTTCAGATAGCGTACTGGGCTAGGCGGCATCTTAATGCGGGTGGCATGGCGAGTAAAATGCACTATTAAAATTCTATGATAGGTCAATCAGAGACCCGATTAGATCATTTTATATTTTGGTTAATATAAGAATTCAGCGAAATTCTATCACATTTGTTCAATTTACGTCGCTCCTATTACAGATAGCTTATTGGGCTTAGCGGCATCTCAAAGCGCATGAAATGACGAGTGAAATGCACTATTATCTTCTAGGATCAGGCAAACAGAGACCCGATTAGATCATTTTCTATTACGGTTAATATAAGAATGCAGCGTAATTCTATCACATCTGTTCAACTTACGTCGCTCCTATTTCAGATAGCGTACTGGGCTAGGCGGCATCTCAAAGCGCATGAAATGGCGAGTAAAATGCACTATTATCTTCTAGGATCAGGCAAACAGAGACCCGATTAGATCATTTTATATTACGGTTAATATAAGAATTCAGCGTAATTCTATCACATCTGTTCAACTTACGTCGCTCCTATTTCGGATAGCGTACTGGGCTAGGCGGCATCCTAAAGCGCGTGGAGTGTCGAGTAAAATGCACTATTACTCTTCTATGATAGGGCAATCAGAGACCCGATTAGATCATTTTATATTTTGGTTAATATAAGAATTCAGCGAAATTCTATCACATTTGTTAAATTAACGTCGCTCCTATTTCAGATAGCGTATTGGGCGAAGCGGCTTCTCAAAGCGCATGAAATGGAGAATAAAATGCACTATTAAATTTCTAGGCTAGGGCGAACAGAGACCCGATTAGATCATTTTACATTATGGTTAATAAAAGAATTCAGCGAAATTCTATCGCATTTCTTCAATTTACATCGCTCCTATTTCAGATAGCGTATTGGGCTAAGCGGCATCTCAAAGCGCATGAAATGACGAGTAAAATGCACTATTAAACTTCTAGGGTAGGGCAAACAGAGACCCGATTAGATCATTTTATATTATAGTGAATTTAAGAGTTCAGCGAAATTCTCTCACATTTGTTCAATTTACGTCGCTCCTATTTCAGATAGCGTATTGGGCTAAGCGGCATCTCAAAGCGCATGAAATGGCGAATACAACGCACTATTAAACTTCTAGGCTAGGGCGAACAGAGACCCGATTAAATCATTTTATATTATGGTTAATTTAAGAATTCAGCGAAATTCTATCACATTTATTCAATTTACGTCGCTCGTACTACAGATAGCGTATTGGGCTAAGCGCCATCTAAAAGCGCATGAAATGACGAGCATAATGCACTACTATACTTCTAGGATAAGGCAAACAGAGACCCGATTAGATCATTTTACATTATGGCTAATAAAAGAATTCAGCGAAATTCTATCACATTTGTTCAATTTACGTCGCTCCTATTTCAGATAGCGTACTGGGCTAGGCGGCATTTTAAAGCGCGTGGAATGGCGAGTAAAATGCACTATTAAAATTCTATGATAGGGCAATCAGAGACACGATTAGATCATTTTATATTATGGTTAATATAAGATTTCAGGGAAATTCTATCACATTTGTTCAATTTACGTCGCTCCTATTTCAGATAGCGTATTGGGCTAAGCGGCATCTCAAAGCGCATGAAATGACGACTAAAATGCACTATTAAACTTCTAGGCTAGGGCGAACAGAGACCAGATTAGATCATTTTATATTTTGGTTAATAAAAGAATTCAGCGAAATTCTATCACATTTGTTCCATTTACGTCGCTCCTATTTCGGATAGCGTATTGGGCTAAGCGGCATTTCAAAGCGCATGAAATGGTGAGTAAAATGCACTATTAAACTTCTAGGGTAGGGCAAACAGAGACCCGATTAGATCATTTTATATTCTGGTTAATTTAAGAATTCAGCAAAATTCCATCACATTTGTTCAACTTACGTCGCTCCTATTTCAGATAGCGTACTGGGCGGCATCTTAAAGCGCGTGGAATGGCGAGTAAAATGCACTACTAATCTTCTATGATAGGGCAATCAGAGACCCGATTAGATCATTTTATATTTTGTTTAATATAAGATTTCAGGGAAATTCTATCACATTTGTTCAATTTACGTCGCTCCTATTTCAGATAGCGTATTGGGCTAAGCGGCATCTCAAAGCGCATAAAATGACGACTAAAATGCACTATTAAACTTCTAGGCTAGGGCGAACAGAGACCCGATTAGATCATTTTACATTTTGGTTAATAAAAGAATTCAGCGAAATTCTATCACATTTGTTCCATTTACGTCGCTCCTATTTCGGATAGCGTATTGGGCTAAGCGGCATTTCAAAGCGCATGAAATGGTGAGTAAAATGCACTATTAAAGTTCTAGGGTAGGGCAAACAGAGACCCGATTAGATCATTTTATATTATGGTTAATTTAAGAATTCAGCGAAATTCTATCACATTCGTTCAATTTACGTCGCTCCTATTTCAGATAGCGTATTGGGCAAAGCGGCATCTCAAAGCGCATGACATGCCGAGTAAAATGCACTATTAAACTTCTAGGGTAGGGTAAGCAGAGACCCGATTAGATCATTTTATATTATGGTTAATTTAAGAATTCAGCAAAATTCTATCACATTCGTTCAATTTAGGTCGCTCCTATTTCAGATAGCGTTATGAGCTAGGCGGCATCTTAAAACGCGTGGACTGGCGAGTAAAATCCACTATTAAACTTCTCGGTTAGGGCGAACAGAGACCCGATTAGATAATTTTATATTTTGGTTAATATAAGAATTCAGCGAAATTCTATCACATTTGTTCAATTTACGTCGCTCCTATTTCAGATAGCTTATTGGGCTTAGCGGCATCTCAAAGCGCATGAAATGACGAGTGTAATGCACTATTAAACTTCTAGGGTAGGACAAACAGAGACCCGATTAGATCATTTTACATTATGGTTAATAAAAGAATTCAGCGAAATTCTATCACATTTGTTCAACTTACGTCGCTCCTATTTCAGATAGCGTATTGGGCTAAGCGGCATCTCAAAGCGCATGAAATGGCGAGTAAAATGCACTATTAAAATTCTATGATAGGTCAATCAGAGACCCGATTAGATCATTTTATATTATGGTTAATTTAAGAATTCAGCAAAATTCTATCACATCTGTTCAACTTACGTCGCTCCTATTTCAGATAGCGTACTGGGCTAGGCGGCATCTCAAAGCGCATGAAATGGCGAGTGAAATGCACTATTAAACTTCTAGGGTAGGGCAAACAGAGACCCGATTAGATCATCTAATATTATGGTTAATTTAAGAATTCAGCAAAATTCTGTTACATTTGTTCAATTTACGTCGCTCCTATTTCAGATAGCTTATTGGGCTAAGCGGCATCTCAAAGCGCATGAAATGGCGAGTAAAATGCACTATTAAACTTCTAGGGTAGGGCAAACAGAGACCCGATTAGATCATTTTATATTATAGTGAATTTAAGAGTTCAGCGAAATTCTCTCACATTTGTTCAATTTACGTCGCTCCTATTTCAGATAGCTTATTGGGCTAAGCGGCATCTCAAAGCGCATGAAATGGCGAGTAAAATGCACTATTAAACCTCTAGGGTAGGGCAAACAGAGACCCGATTAGATCATTTTATATTATGGTTAATTTAAGAATTCAGCAAAATTCTATCACATTTGTTCAATTTACGTCGTTCCTATTTCAGATAGCGTCCTGGGCTAAGCGGCATCTCAAAGCGCATGAAATGACGAGTGAAATGCACTATTATCTTCTAGGATCAGGCAAACAGAGACCCGATTAGATCATTTTATATTACGGTTAATATAAGAATGCAGCGTAATTCTATCACATCTGTTCAACTTACGTCGCTCCTATTTCAGATAGCGTACTGGGCTAGGCGGCATCTCAAAGCGCATGAAATGGCGAGTAAAATGCACTATTATCTTCTAGGATCAGGCAAACAGAGACCCGATTAGATCATTTTATATTACGGTTAATATAAGAATTCAGCGTAATTCTATCACATCTGTTCAACTTACGTCGCTCCTATTTCGGATAGCGTACTGGGCTAGGCGGCATCCTAAAGCCCGTGGAGTGTCGAGTAAAATGCACTATTACTCTTCTATGATAGGGCAATCAGAGACCCGATTAGATCATTTTATATTTTGGTTAATATAAGAATTCAGCGAAATTCTATCACATTTGTTAAATTAACGTCGCTCCTATTTCAGATAGCGTATTGGGCGAAGCGGCTTCTCAAAGCGCATGAAATGGAGAATAAAATGCACTATTAAATTTCTAGGCTAGGGCGAACAGAGACCCGATTAGATCATTTTACATTATGGTTAATAAAAGAATTCAGCGAAATTCTATCACATTTCTTCAATTTACATCGCTCCTATTTCAGATAGCGTATTGGGCTAAGCGGCATCTCAAAGCGCATGAAATGACGAGTAAAATGCACTATTAAACTTCTAGGGTAGGGCAAACAGAGACCCGATTAGATCATTTTATATTATAGTGAATTTAAGAGTTCAGCGAAATTCTCTCACATTTGTTCAATTTACGTCGCTCCTATTTCAGATAGCGTATTGGGCTAAGCGGCATCTCAAAGCGCATGAAATGGCGAATACAACGCACTATTAAACTTCTAGGCTAGGGCGAACAGAGACCCGATTAAATCATTTTATATTATGGTTAATTTAAGAATTCAGCGAAATTCTATCACATTCATTCAATTTACGTCGCTCGTACTACAGATAGCGTATTGGGCTAAGCGCCATCTAAAAGCGCATGAAATGACGAGCATAATGCACTACTATACTTCTAGGATAAGGCAAACAGAGACCCGATTAGATCATTTTACATTATGGCTAATAAAAGAATTCAGCGAAATTCTATCACATTTGTTCAATTTACGTCGCTCCTATTTCAGATAGCGTACTGGGCTAGGCGGCATTTTAAAGCGCGTGGAATGGCGAGTAAAATGCACTATTAAAATTCTATGATAGGGCAATCAGAGACACGATTAGATCTTTTTATATTATGGTTAATTTAAGAATTCAGCAAAATTCTATCACATTTGTTCAATTTACGTCGCTCCTATTTCAGATAGCGTGTTGGGCTAGGCGGCATCTTAATGCGGGTGGCATGGCGAGTAAAATGCACTATTAAAATTCTATGATAGGTCAATCAGAGACCCGATTAGATCATTTTATATTTTGGTTAATATAAGAATTCAGCGAAATTCTATCACATTTGTTCAATTTACGTCGCTCCTATTACAGATAGCTTATTGGGCTTAGCGGCATCTCAAAGCGCATGAAATGACGAGTGAAATGCACTATTATCTTCTAGGATCAGGCAAACAGAGACCCGATTAGATCATTTTATATTACGGTTAATATAAGAATGCAGCGTAATTCTATCACATCTGTTCAACTTACGTCGCTCCTATTTCAGATAGCGTACTGGGCTAGGCGGCATCTCAAAGCGCATGAAATGGCGAGTAAAATGCACTATTATCTTCTAGGATCAGGCAAACAGAGACCCGATTAGATCATTTTATATTACGGTTAATATAAGAATTCAGCGTAATTCTATCACATCTGTTCAACTTACGTCGCTCCTATTTCGGATAGCGTACTGGGCTAGGCGGCATCCTAAAGCGCGTGGAGTGTCGAGTAAAATGCACTATTACTCTTCTATGATAGGGCAATCAGAGACCCGATTAGATCATTTTATATTTTGGTTAATATAAGAATTCAGCGAAATTCTATCACATTTGTTAAATTAACGTCGCTCCTATTTCAGATAGCGTATTGGGCTAAGCGGCATCTCAAAGCGCATGAAATGGCGAACAAAATACACTATTAAACTTCTAGGCTAGGGCGAACAGAGACCAGATTAGATCATTTTATAATTTGGTTAACATAAGAATTCTGCGAAATTCTATCACATCTGTTCAATTTACGTCGCTCCTATTTCAGATTGCTTATTGGGCTTAGCGGCATCTCAAAGCGCATGAAGTGACGAGTGAAATGCACTATTAAACTTCTAGGGTAGGGCAAACAGAGACCCGATTAGATCATTTTATATTATGGTTAATTTAAGAATTCAGCGAAGTTCTATCACATTTGTTCAATTTACGTCGCTCCTATTTCAGATAGAGTATTGGGCTAAGCAGCATTTCAAAGCGCATGAAATGGCGAGTGAAATGCACTATTAAACTTCTAGGATAAGGCAAACAGAGACCCGATTAGATCATTTTATATTACGGTTAATAGAAGAATTCAGCGTAATTCTATCACATTTGTTCATCTTACGTCGCTCCTATTTCAGATAGCGTACTGGGCTAGGCGGCATCTTAAAGCGCGTGGAAGGGCGAGTAAAATGCACTACCAAACTTCTATGATAGAGCAATCAGAGACCCGATTAGATCATTTTATATTTTGTTTAATACAAGATTTCAGGGAAATTCTATCACATTTGTTCAATTTACGTCGCTCCTATTTCAGATAGCGTATTGGGCTAAGCGGCATCTCAAAGCGCATGAAATGACGACTAAAATGCACTATTAAACTTCTAGGCTAGGGCGAACAGAGACCAGATTAGATCATTTTATATTTTGGTTAATAAAAGAATTCAGCGAAATTCTATCACATTTGTTCCATTTACGTCGCTCCTATTTCGGATAGCGTATTGGGCTAAGCGGCATTTCAAAGCGCATGAAATGGTGAGTAAAATGCACTATTAAACTTCTAGGGTAGGGCAAACAGAGACCCGATTAGATCATTTTATATTCTGGTTAATTTAAGAATTCAGCAAAATTCCATCACATTTGTTCAACTTACGTCGCTCCCATTTCAGATAGCGTACTGGGCGGCATCTTAAAGCGCGTGGAATGGCGAGTAAAATGCACTACTAATCTTCTATGATAGGGCAATCAGAGACCCGATTAGATCATTTTATATTTTGTTTAATATAAGATTTCAGGGAAATTCTATCACATTTGTTCAATTTACGTCGCTCCTATTTCAGATAGCGTATTGGGCTAAGCGGCATCTCAAAGCGCATGAAATGACGACTAAAATGCACTATTAAACTTCTAGGCTAGGGCGAACAGAGACCCGATTAGATCATTTTACATTTTGGTTAATAAAAGAATTCAGCGAAATTCTATCACATTTGTTCCATTTACGTCGCTCCTATTTCGGATAGCGTATTGGGCTGAGCGGCATTTCAAAGCGCATGAAATGGTGAGTAAAATGCACTATTAAACTTCTAGGGTAGGGCAAACAGAGACCCGATTAGATCATTTTATATTATGGTGAATTTAAGAATTCAGCGAAATTCTATCACATTCGTTCAATTTACGTCGCTCCTATTTCAGATAGCGTATTGGGCAAAGCGGCATCTCAAAGCGCATGACATGCCGAGTAGAATGCACTATTAAACTTCTAGGGTAGGGTAAGCAGAGACCCGATTAGATCATTTTATATTATGGTTAATTTAAGAATTCAGCAAAATTCTATCACATTCGTTCAATTTAGGTCGCTCCTATTTCAGATAGCGTTATGAGCTAGGCGGCATCTTAAAACGCGTGGACTGGCGAGTAAAATCCACTATTAAACTTCTCGGCTAGGGCGAACAGAGACCCGATTAGATAATTTTATATTTTGGTTAATATAAGAATTCAGCGAAATTCTATCACATTTGTTCAATTTACGTCGCTCCTATTTCAGATAGCTTATTGGGCTTAGCGGCATCTCAAAGCGCATGAAATGACGAGTGTAATGCACTATTAAACTTCTAGGGTAGGGCAAACAGAGACCCGATTAGATCATTTTACATTATGGTTAATAAAAGAATTCAGCGAAATTCTATCACATTTGTTCAACTTACGTTGCTCCTATTTCAGATAGCGTATTGGGCTAAGCGGCATCTCAAAGCGCATGAAATGGCGAGTGAAATGCACTATTAAACTTCTAGGGTAGGGCAAACAGAGACCCGATTAGATCATCTAATATTATGGTTAATTTAAGAATTCAGCAAAATTCTGTTACATTTGTTCAATTTACGTCGCTCCTATTTCAGATAGCTTATTGGGCTAAGCGGCATCTCAAAGCGCATGAAATGGCGAGTAAAATGCACTATTAAACTTCTAGGGTAGGGCAAACAGAGACCCGATTAGATCATTTTATATTATAGTGAATTTAAGAGTTCAGCGAAATTCTCTCACATTTGTTCAATTTACGTCGCTCCTATTTCAGATAGCGTATTGGGCTAAGCGGCATCTCAAAGCGCATGAAATGGCGAGTAAAATGCACTATTAAACCTCTAGGGTAGGGCAAACAGAGACCCGATTAGATCATTTTATATTATGGTTAATTTAAGAATTCAGCAAAATTCTATCACATTTGTTCAATTTACGTCGTTCCTATTTCAGATAGCGTCCTGGGCTAAGCGGCATCTAAAAGCGCATGAAATCACGAGTATAATGCACTATTATACTTCTAGGATAAGGCAAACAGAGACCCGATTAGATCATTATATTATGGTTAATTTAAGAATTCAGCGAAATTCTATCACATTTGTTCAATTTACGTCGCTCCTATTTCAGATAGCGTACTGGCCTAGGCGGCATCTTAAAGCGCGTGGAATGTCGAATAAAATGCACTATTAAACTTCTATGATAGGTCAATCAGAGACCCGATTAGATCATTTTACATTAAGGTTAACATAAGAATTCACGGAAATTCTATCACGTTTGTTCAATTTACGTCGCTCCTATTTGAGATAGCGTATTGGTCTATGCGACATCTCAAAGCGCATGAAATGGCGAGTAAAATCCACTATTAAACTTCTAGGATAGGGCGAACAGAGACCCGATTAGATCATTTTACATTATGGTTAATAAAAGAATTCAGCGAAATTCTATCACATTTGTTCAACCTCCGTCGCTCCTACTTCAGATAGCGTATTGGGCTAAGCGGCATCTCAAAGCGCATGAAATGACGAGTAAAATGCACTATTAAAATTCTATGATAGGTCAATCAGAGACCCGATTAGATCATTTTATATTTTGGTTAATATAAGAATTCAGCGTAATTCTATCACATTTGTTCATCTTACGTCGCTCCTATTTCAGATAGCGTATTGGGCTTAGCGGCATCTCAAAGCGCATGAAGTGACGAGTGAAATGCACTATTAAACTTCTAGGGTAGGGCAAACAGAGACCCGATTAGATCATTTTATATTATGGTTAATTTAAGAATTCAGCAAAATTCTATCACATTTGTTCAATTTACGTCGTTCCTATTTCAGATAGCGTCCTGGGCTAAGCGGCATCTAAAAGCGCATGAAATCACGAGTATAATGCACTATTATACTTCTAGGATAAGGCAAACAGAGACCCGATTAGATCATTATATTATGGTTAATTTAAGAATTCAGCGAAATTCTATCACATTTGTTCAATTTACGTCGCTCCTATTTCAGATAGCGTACTGGCCTAGGCGGCATCTTAAAGCGCGTGGAATGTCGAATAAAATGCACTATTAAAATTCTATGATAGGTCAATCAGAGACCCGATTAGATCATTTTACATTAAGGTTAACATAAGGATTCACGGAAATTCTATCACGTTTGTTCAATTTACGTCGCTCCTATTTCAGATAGCGTATTGGTCTATGCGACATCTCAAAGCGCATGAAATGGCGAGTAAAATCCACTATTAAACTTCTAGGATAGGGCGAACAGAGACCCGATTAGATCATTTTACATTATGGTTAATAAAAGAATTCAGCGAAATTCTATCACATTTGTTCAACTTCCGTCGCTCCTACTTCAGATAGCGTATTGGGCTAAGCGGCATCTCAAAGCGCATGAAATGACGAGTAAAATGCACTATTAAAATTCTATGATAGGTCAATCAGAGACCCGATTAGATCATTTTATATTTTGGTTAATATAAGAATTCAGCGTAATTCTATCACATTTGTTCATCTTACGTCGCTCCTATTTCAGATAGCGTATTGGGCTTAGCGGCATCTCAAAGCGCATGAAGTGACGAGTGAAATGCACTATTAAACTTCTAGGGTAGGGCAAACAGAGACCCGATTAGATCATTTTATATTATGGTTAATTTAAGAATTCAGCGAAGTTCTATCACATTTGTTCAATTTACGTCGCTCCTATTTCAGATAGAGTATTGGGCTAAGCAGCATTTCAAAGCGCATGAAATGGCGAGTGAAATGCACTATTAAACTTCTAGGATAAGGCAAACAGAGACCCGATTAGATCATTTTATATTACGGTTAATAGAAGAATTCAGCGTAATTCTATCACATTTGTTCATCTTACGTCGCTCCTATTTCAGATAGCGTACTGGGCTAGGCGGCATCTTAAAGCGCGTGGAAGGGCGAGCAAAATGCACTACCAAACTTCTATGATAGAGCAATCAGAGACCCGATTAGATCATTTTATATTTTGTTTAATATAAGATTTCAGGGAAATTCTATCACATTTGTTCAATTTACGTCGCTCCTATTTCAGATAGCGTATTGGGCTAAGCGGCATCTCAAAGCGCATGAAATGACGACTAAAATGCACTATTAAACTTCTAGGCTAGGGCGAACAGAGACCAGATTAGATCATTTTATATTTTGGTTAATAAAAGAATTCAGCGAAATTCTATCACATTTGTTCCATTTACGTCGCTCCTATTTCGGATAGCGTATTGGGCTAAGCGGCATTTCAAAGCGCATGAAATGGTGAGTAAAATGCACTATTAAACTTCTAGGGTAGGGCAAACAGAGACCCGATTAGATCATTTTATATTCTGGTTAATTTAAGAATTCAGCAAAATTCCATCACATTTGTTCAACTTACGTCGCTCCTATTTCAGATAGCGTACATGGCGGCATCTTAAAGCGCGTGGAATGGCGAGTAAAATGCACTACTAATCTTCTATGATAGGGCAATCAGAGACCCGATTAGATCATTTTATATTTTGTTTAATATAAGATTTCAGGGAAATTCTATCACATTTGTTCAATTTACGTCGCTCCTATTTCAGATAGCGTATTGGGCTAAGCGGCATCTCAAAGCGCATGAAATGAGGACTAAAATGCACTATTAAACTTCTAGGCTAGGCCGAACAGAGACCCGATTAGATCATTTTACATTTTGGTTAATAAAAGAATTCAGCGAAATTCTATCACATTTGTTCCATTTACGTCGCTCCTATTTCGGATAGCGTATTGGGCTAAGCGGCATTTCAAAGCGCATGAAATGACGAGTAAAATGCACTATTAAACTTCTAGGGTAGGGCAAACAGAGACCCGATTAGATCATTTTATATTATGGTTAATTTAAGAATTCAGCAAAATTCCATCACATTTGTTCAACTTACGTCGCTCCCATTTCAGATAGCGTACTGGGCGGCATCTTAAAGCGCGTGGAATGGCGAGTAAAATGCACTACTAATCTTCTATGATAGGGCAATCAGAGACCCGATTAGATCATTTTATATTTTGGTTAATATAAGATTTCAGGGAAATTCTATCACATTTGTTCAATTTACGTCGCTCCTATTTCAGATAGCGTATTGGGCTAAGCGGCATCTCAAAGCGCATGAAATGACGACTAAAATGCACTATTAAACTTCTAGGCTAGGGCGAACAGAGACCCGATTAGATCATTTTACATTTTGGTTAATAAAAGAATTCAGCGAAATTCTATCACATTTGTTCCATTTACGTCGCTCCTATTTCGGATAGCGTATTGGGCTGAGCGGCATTTCAAAGCGCATGAAATGGTGAGTAAAATGCACTATTAAAGTTCTAGGGTAGGGCAAACAGAGACCCGATTAGATCATTTTATATTATGGTGAATTTAAGAATTCAGCGAAATTCTATCACATTCGTTCAATTTACGTCGCTCCTATTTCAGATAGCGTATTGGGCAAAGCGGCATCTCAAAGCGCATGACATGCCGAGTAGAATGCACTATTAAACTTCTAGGGTAGGGTAAGCAGAGACCCGATTAGATCATTTTATATTATGGTTAATTTAAGAATTCAGCAAAATTCTATCACATTCGTTCAATTTAGGTCGCTCCTATTTCAGATAGCGTTATGAGCTAGGCGGTATCTTAAAACGCGTGGACTGGCGAGTAAAATCCACTATTAAACTTCTAGGCTAGGGCGAACAGAGACCCGATTAGATAATTTTATATTTTGGTTAATATAAGAATTCAGCGAAATTCTATCACATTTGTTCAATTTACGTCGCTCCTATTTCAGATAGCTTATTGGGCTTAGCGGCATCTCAAAGCGCATGAAATGACGAGTGTAATGCACTATTAAACTTCTAGGGTAGGGCAAACAGAGACCCGATTAGATCATTTTACATTATGGTTAATAAAAGAATTCAGCGAAATTCTATCACATTTGTTCAACTTACGTCGCTCCTATTTCAGATAGCGTATTGGGCTAAGCGGCATCTCAAAGCGCATGAAATGGCGAGTGAAATGCACTATTAAACTTCTAGGGTAGGGCAAACAGAGACCCGATTAGATCATCTAATATTATGGTTAATTTAAGAATTCAGCAAAATTCTGTTACATTTGTTCAATTTACGTCGCTCCTATTTCAGATAGCTTATTGGGCTAAGCGGCATCTCAAAGCGCATGAAATGGCGAGTAAAATGCACTATTAAACTTCTAGGGTAGGGCAAACAGAGACCCGATTAGATCATTTTATATTATAGTGAATTTAAGAGTTCAGCGAAATTCTCTCACATTTGTTCAATTTACGTCGCTCCTATTTCAGATAGCTTATTGGGCTAAGCGGCATCTCAAAGCGCATGAAATGGCGAGTAAAATGCACTATTAAACCTCTAGGGTAGGGCAAACAGAGACCCGATTAGATCATTTTATATTATGGTTAATTTAAGAATTCAGCAAAATTCTATCACATTTGTTCAATTTACGTCGTTCCTATTTCAGATAGCGTCCTGGGCTAAGCGGCATCTAAAAGCGCATGAAATCACGAGTATAATGCACTATTATACTTCTAGGATAAGGCAAACAGAGACCCGATTAGATCATTATATTATGGTTAATTTAAGAATTCAGCGAAATTCTATCACATTTGTTCCATTTACGTCGCTCCTATTTCGGATAGCGTATTGGGCTAAGCGGCATTTCAAAGCGCATGAAATGGTGAGTAAAATGCACTATTAAACTTCTAGGGTAGGGCAAACAGAGACCCGATTAGATCATTTTATATTCTGGTTAATTTAAGAATTCAGCAAAATTCCATCACATTTGTTCAACTTACGTCGCTCCTATTTCAGATAGCGTACAGGGCGGCATCTTAAAGCGCGTGGAATGGCGAGTAAAATGCACTACTAATCTTCTATGATAGGGCAATCAGAGACCCGATTAGATCATTTTATATTTTGTTTAATATAAGATTTCAGGGAAATTCTATCACATTTGTTCAATTTACGTCGCTCCTATTTCAGATAGCGTATTGGGCTAAGCGGCATCTCAAAGCGCATGAAATGAGGACTAAAATGCACTATTAAACTTCTAGGCTAGGGCGAACAGAGACCCGATTAGATCATTTTACATTTTGGTTAATAAAAGAATTCAGCGAAATTCTATCACATTTGTTCCATTTACGTCGCTCCTATTTCGGATAGCGTATTGGGCTAAGCGGCATTTCAAAGCGCATGAAATGGTGAGTAAAATGCACTATTAAACTTCTAGGGTAGGGCAAACAGAGACCCGATTAGATCATTTTATATTCTGGTTAATTTAAGAATTCAGCAAAATTCCATCACATTTGTTCAACTTACGTCGCTCCCATTTCAGATAGCGTACTGGGCGGCATCTTAAAGCGCGTGGAATGGCGAGTAAAATGCACTACTAATCTTCTATGATAGGGCAATCAGAGACCCGATTAGATCATTTTATATTTTGTTTAATATAAGATTTCAGGGAAATTCTATCACATTTGTTCAATTTACGTCGCTCCTATTTCAGATAGCGTATTGGGCTAAGCGGCATCTCAAAGCGCATGAAATGACGACTAAAATGCACTATTAAACTTCTAGGCTAGGGCGAACAGAGACCCGATTAGATCATTTTACATTTTGGTTAATAAAAGAATTCAGCGAAATTCTATCACATTTGTTCCATTTACGTCGCTCCTATTTCGGATAGCGTATTGGGCTGAGCGGCATTTCAAAGCGCATGAAATGGTGAGTAAAATGCACTATTAATGTTCTAGGGTAGGGCAAACAGAGACCCGATTAGATCATTTTATATTATGGTGAATTTAAGAATTCAGCGAAATTCTATCACATTCGTTCAATTTACGTCGCTCCTATTTCAGATAGCGTATTGGGCAAAGCGGCATCTCAAAGCGCATGACATGCCGAGTTGAATGCACTATTAAACTTCTAGGGTAGGGTAAGCAGAGACCCGATTAGATCATTTTATATTATGGTTAATTTAAGAATTCAGCAAAATTCTATCACATTCGTTCAATTTAGGTCGCTCCTATTTCAGATAGCGTTATGAGCTAGGCGGCATCTTAAAACGCGTGGACTGGCGAGTAAAATCCACTATTAAACTTCTCGGCTAGGGCGAACAGAGACCCGATTAGATAATTTTATATTTTGGTTAATATAAGAATTCAGCGAAATTCTATCACATTTGTTCAATTTACGTCGCTCCTATTTCAGATAGCTTATTGGGCTTAGCGGCATCTCAAAGCGCATGAAATGACGAGTGTAATGCACTATTAAACTTCTAGGGTAGGGCAAACAGAGACCCGATTAGATCATTTTACATTATGGTTAATAAAAGAATTCAGCGAAATTCTATCACATTTGTTCAACTTACGTCGCTCCTATTTCAGATAGCGTATTGGGCTAAGCGGCATCTCAAAGCGCATGAAATGGCGAGTGAAATGCACTATTAAACTTCTAGGGTAGGGCAAACAGAGACCCGATTAGATCATCTAATATTATGGTTAATTTAAGAATTCAGCAAAATTCTGTTACATTTGTTCAATTTACGTCGCTCCTATTTCAGATAGCTTATTGGGCTAAGCGGCATCTCAAAGCGCATGAAATGGCGAGTAAAATGCACTATTAAACTTCTAGGGTAGGGCAAACAGAGACCCGATTAGATCATTTTATATTATAGTGAATTTAAGAGTTCAGCGAAATTCTCTCACATTTGTTCAATTTACGTCGCTCCTATTTCAGATAGCTTATTGGGCTAAGCGGCATCTCAAAGCGCATGAAATGGCGAGTAAAATGCACTATTAAACCTCTAGGGTAGGGCAAACAGAGACCCGATTAGATCATTTTATATTATGGTTAATTTAAGAATTCAGCAAAATTCTATCACATTTGTTCAATTTACGTCGTTCCTATTTCAGATAGCGTCCTGGGCTAAGCGGCATCTAAAAGCGCATGAAATCACGAGTATAATGCACAATTATACTTCTAGGATAAGGCAAACAGAGACCCGATTAGATCATTATATTATGGTTAATTTAAGAATTCAGCGAAATTCTATCACATTTGTTCAATTTACGTCGCTCCTATTTCAGATAGCGTACTGGCCTAGGCGGCATCTTAAAGCGCGTGGAATGTCGAATAAAATGCACTATTAAAATTCTATGATAGGTCAATCAGAGACCCGATTAGATCATTTTACATTAAGGTTAACATAAGAATTCACGGAAATTCTATCACGTTTGTTCAATTTACGTCGCTCCTATTTCAGATAGCGTATTGGTCTATGCGACATCTCAAAGCGCATGAAATGGCGAGTAAAATGCACTATTAAACTTCTAGGATAGGGCGAACAGAGACCCGATTAGATCATTTTACATTATGGTTAATAAAAGAATTCAGCGAAATTCTATCACATTTGTTCAACCTCCGTCGCTCCTACTTCAGATAGCGTATTGGGCTAAGCGGCATCTCAAAGCGCATGAAATGACGAGTAAAATGCACTATTAAAATTCTATGATAGGTCAATCAGAGACCCGATTAGATAATTTTATATTTTGGTTAATATAGAATTCAGCGTAATTCTATCACATTTGTTCATCTTACGTCGCTCCTATTTCAGATAGCGTATTGGGCTTAGCGGCATCTCAAAGCGCATGAAGTGACGAGTGAAATGCACTATTAAACTTCTAGGGTAGGGCAAACAGAGACCCGATTAGATCATTTTATATTATGGTTAATTTAAGAATTCAGCAAAATTCTATCACATTTGTTCAATTTACGTCGTTCCTATTTCAGATAGCGTCCTGGGCTAAGCGGCATCTAAAAGCGCATGAAATCACGAGTATAATGCACTATTATACTTCTAGGATAAGGCAAACAGAGACCCGATTAGATCATTATATTATGGTTAATTTAAGAATTCAGCGAAATTCTATCACATTTGTTCAATTTACGTCGCTCCTATTTCAGATAGCGTACTGGCCTAGGCGGCATCTTAAAGCGCGTGGAATGTCGAATAAAATGCACTATTAAAATTCTATGATAGGTCAATCAGAGACCCGATTAGATCATTTTACATTAAGGTTAACATAAGGATTCACGGAAATTCTATCACGTTTGTTCAATTTACGTCGCTCCTATTTCAGATAGCGTATTGGTCTATGCAACATCTCAAAGCGCATGAAATGGCGAGTAAAATCACTATTAAACTTCTAGGATAGGGCGAACAGAGACCCGATTAGATCATTTTACATTATGGTTAATAAAAGAATTCAGCGAAATTCTATCACATTTGTTCAACTTCCGTCGCTCCTACTTCAGATAGCGTATTGGGCTAAGCGGCATCTCAAAGCGCATGAAATGACGAGTAAAATGCACTATTAAAATTCTATGATAGGTCAATCAGAGACCCGATTAGATCATTTTATATTTTGGTTAATATAAGAATTCAGCGTAATTCTATCACATTTGTTCATCTTACGTCGCTCCTATTTCAGATAGCGTATTGGGCTTAGCGGCATCTCAAAGCGCATGAAGTGACGAGTGAAATGCACTATTAAACTTCTAGGGTAGGGCAAACAGAGACCCGATTAGATCATTTTATATTATGGTTAATTTAAGAATTCAGCGAAGTTCTATCACATTTGTTCAATTTACGTCGCTCCTATTTCAGATAGAGTATTGGGCTAAGCAGCATTTCAAAGCGCATGAAATGGCGAGTGAAATGCACTATTAAACTTCTAGGATAAGGCAAACAGAGACCCGATTAGATCATTTTATATTACGGTTAATAGAAGAATTCAGCGTAATTCTATCACATTTGTTCATCTTACGTCGCTCCTATTTCAGATAGCGTACTGGGCTAGGCGGCATCTTAAAGCGCGTGGAAGGGCGAGTAAAATGCACTACCAAACTTCTATGATAGAGCAATCAGAGACCCGATTAGATCATTTTATATTTTGTTTAATATAAGATTTCAGGGAAATTCTATCACATTTGTTCAATTTACGTCGCTCCTATTTCAGATAGCGTATTGGGCTAAGCGGCATCTCAAAGCGCATGAAATGACGACTAAAATGCACTATTAAACTTCTAGGCTAGGGCGAACAGAGACCAGATTAGATCATTTTATATTTTGGTTAATAAAAGAATTCAGCGAAATTCTATCACATTTGTTCCATTTACGTCGCTCCTATTTCGGATAGCGTATTGGGCTAAGCGGCATTTCAAAGCGCATGAAATGGTGAGTAAAATGCACTATTAAACTTCTAGGGTAGGGCAAACAGAGACCCGATTAGATCATTTTATATTCTGGTTAATTTAAGAATTCAGCAAAATTCCATCACATTTGTTCAACTTACGTCGCTCCTATTTCAGATAGCGTACAGGGCGGCATCTTAAAGCGCGTGGAATGGCGAGTAAAATGCACTACTAATCTTCTATGATAGGGCAATCAGAGACCCGATTAGATCATTTTATATTTTGTTTAATATAAGATTTCAGGGAAATTCTATCACATTTGTTCAATTTACGTCGCTCCTATTTCAGATAGCGTATTGGGCTAAGCGGCATCTCAAAGCGCATGAAATGAGGACTAAAATGCACTATTAAACTTCTAGGCTAGGCCGAACAGAGACCCGATTAGATCATTTTACATTTTGGTTAATAAAAGAATTCAGCGAAATTCTATCACATTTGTTCCATTTACGTCGCTCCTATTTCGGATAGCGTATTGGGCTAAGCGGCATTTCAAAGCGCATGAAATGGTGAGTAAAATGCACTATTAAACTTCTAGGGTAGGGCAAACAGAGACCCGATTAGATCATTTTATATTCTGGTTAATTTAAGAATTCAGCAAAATTCCATCACATTTGTTCAACTTACGTCGCTCCCATTTCAGATAGCGTACTGGGCGGCATCTTAAAGCGCGTGGAATGGCGAGTAAAATGCACTACTAATCTTCTATGATAGGGCAATCAGAGACCCGATTAGATCATTTTATATTTTGTTTAATATAAGATTTCAGGGAAATTCTATCACATTTGTTCAATTTACGTCGCTCCTATTTCAGATAGCGTATTGGGCTAAGCGGCATCTCAAAGCGCATGAAATGACGACTAAATGCACTATTAAACTTCTAGGCTAGGGCGAACAGAGACCCGATTAGATCATTTTACATTTTGGTTAATAAAAGAATTCAGCGAAATTCTATCACATTTGTTCCATTTACGTCGCTCCTATTTCGGATAGCGTATTGGGCTGAGCGGCATTTCAAAGCGCATGAAATGGTGAGTAAAATGCACTATTAAAGTTCTAGGGTAGGGCAAACAGAGACCCGATTAGATCATTTTATATTATGGTGAATTTAAGAATTCAGCGAAATTCTATCACATTCGTTCAATTTACGTCGCTCCTATTTCAGATAGCGTATTGGGCAAAGCGGCATCTCAAAGCGCATGACATGCCGAGTAAAATGCACTATTAAACTTCTAGGGTAGGGTAAGCAGAGACCCGATTAGATCATTTTATATTATGGTTAATTTAAGAATTCAGCAAAATTCTATCACATTCGTTCAATTTAGGTCGCTCCTATTTCAGATAGCGTTATGAGCTAGGCGGCATCTTAAAACGCGTGGACTGGCGAGTAAAATCCACTATTAAACTTCTCGGCTAGGGCGAACAGAGACCCGATTAGATAATTTTATATTTTGGTTAATATAAGAATTCAGCGAAATTCTATCACATTTGTTCAATTTACGTCGCTCCTATTTCAGATAGCTTATTGGGCTTAGCGGCATCTCAAAGCGCATGAAATGACGAGTGTAA
Organism: Macropis europaea; assembly: GCA_916610135.2. Taxonomy (NCBI): domain Eukaryota; kingdom Metazoa; phylum Arthropoda; class Insecta; order Hymenoptera; family Melittidae; genus Macropis; species Macropis europaea. Next base: position 343,074 of record CAKAJE020000513.1, on the reverse strand, counting down.
TGCACTATTAAACTTCTAGGGTAGGGCAAACAGAGACCCGATTAGATCATTTTACATTATGGTTAATAAAAGAATTCAGCGAAATTCTATCACATTTGTTCAACTTACGTCGCTCCTATTTCAGATAGCGTATTGGGCTAAGCGGCATCTCAAAGCGCATGAAATGGCGAGTGAAATGCACTATTAAACTTCTAGTTTAGGGCAAACAGAGACCCGATTAGATCATCTAATATTATGGTTAATTTAAGAATTCAGCAAAATTCTGTTACATTTGTTCAATTTACGTCGCTCCTATTTCAGATAGCTTATTGGGCTAAGCGGCATCTCAAAGCGCATGAAATGGCGAGTAAAATGCACTATTAAACTTCTAGGGTAGGGCAAACAGAGACCCGATTAGATCATTTTATATTATAGTGAATTTAAGAGTTCAGCGAAATTCTCTCACATTTGTTCAATTTACGTCGCTCCTATTTCAGATAGCTTATTGGGCTAAGCGGCATCTCAAAGCGCATGAAATGGCGAGTAAAATGCACTATTAAACCTCTAGGGTAGGGCAAACAGAGACCCGATTAGATCATTTTATATTATGGTTAATTTAAGAATTCAGCAAAATTCTATCACATTTGTTCAATTTACGTCGTTCCTATTTCAGATAGCGTCCTGGGCTAAGCGGCATCTAAAAGCGCATGAAATCACGAGTATAATGCACTATTATACTTCTAGGATAAGGCAAACAGAGACCCGATTAGATCATTATATTATGGTTAATTTAAGAATTCAGCGAAATTCTATCACATTTGTTCAATTTACGTCGCTCCTATTTCAGATAGCGTACTGGCCTAGGCGGCATCTTAAAGCGCGTGGAATGTCGAATAAAATGCACTATTAAAATTCTATGATAGGTCAATCAGAGACCCGATTAGATCATTTTACATTAAGGTTAACATAAGAATTCACGGAAATTCTATCACGTTTGTTCAATTTACGTCGCTCCTATTTCAGATAGCGTATTGGTCTATGCGACATCTCAAAGCGCATGAAATGGCGAGTAAAATCCACTATTAAACTTCTAGGATAGGGCGAACAGAGACCCGATTAGATCATTTTACATTATGGTTAATAAAAGAATTCAGCGAAATTCTATCACATTTGTTCAACCTCCGTCGCTCCTACTTCAGATAGCGTATTGGGCTAAGCGGCATCTCAAAGCGCATGAAATGACGAGTAAAATGCACTATTAAAATTCTATGATAGGTCAATCAGAGACCCGATTAGATCATTTTATATTTTGGTTAATATAAGAATTCAGCGTAATTCTATCACATTTGTTCATCTTACGTCGCTCCTATTTCAGATAGCGTATTGGGCTTAGCGGCATCTCAAAGCGCATGAAGTGACGAGTGAAATGCACTATTAAACTTCTAGGGTAGGGCAAACAGAGACCCGATTAGATCATTTTATATTATGGTTAATTTAAGAATTCAGCAAAATTCTATCACATTTGTTCAATTTACGTCGTTCCTATTTCAGATAGCGTCCTGGGCTAAGCGGCATCTAAAAGCGCATGAAATCACGAGTATAATGCACTATTATACTTCTAGGATAAGGCAAACAGAGACCCGATTAGATCATTATATTATGGTTAATTTAAGAATTCAGCGAAATTCTATCACATTTGTTCAATTTACGTCGCTCCTATTTCAGATAGCGTACTGGCCTAGGCGGCATCTTAAAGCGCGTGGAATGTCGAATAAAATGCCACTATTAAAATTCTATGATAGGTCAATCAGAGACCCGATTAGATCATTTTACATTAAGGTTAACATAAGGATTCACGGAAATTCTATCACGTTTGTTCAATTTACGTCGCTCCTATTTCAGATAGCGTATTGGTCTATGCGACATCTCAAAGCGCATGAAATGGCGAGTAAAATCCACTATTAAACTTCTAGGATAGGGCGAACAGCAGACCGATTAGATCATTTTACATTATGGTTAATAAAAGAATTCAGCGAAATTCTATCACATTTGTTCAACTTCCGTCGCTCCTATTTCAGATAGCGTATTGGGCTTAGCGGCATCTCAAACCGCATGAAGTGACGAGTGAAATGCACTATTAAACTTCTAGGGTAGGGCAAACAGAGACCCGATTAGATCATTTTATATTATGGTTAATTTAAGAATTCAGCGAAGTTCTATCACATTTGTTCAATTTACGTCGCTCCCTATTTCAGATAGGAGTATTGGGCTAAGCAGCATTTCAAAGCGCATGAAATGGCGAGTGAAATGCACTATTAAACTTCTAGGATAAGGCAAACAGAGACCCGATTAGATCATTTTATATTACGGTTAATAGAAGAATTCAGCGTAATTCTATCACATTTGTTCATCTTACGTCGCTCCTATTTCAGATAGCGTACTGGGCTAGGCGGCATCTTAAAGCGCGTGGAAGGGCGAGTAAAATGCACTACCAAACTTCTATGATAGAGCAATCAGAGACCCGATTAGATCATTTTATATTTTGTTTAATATAAGATTTCAGGGAAATTCTATCACATTTGTTCAATTTACGTCGCTCCTATTTCAGATAGCGTATTGGGCTAAGCGGCATCTCAAAGCGCATGAAATGACGACTAAAATGCACTATTAAACTTCTAGGCTAGGGCGAACAGAGACCAGATTAGATCATTTATATTTTGGTTAATAAAAGAATTCAGCGAAATTCTATCACATTTGTTCCATTTACGTCGCTCCTATTTCGGATAGCGTATTGGGGCTAAGCGGCATTTCAAAGCGCATGAAATGGTGAGTAAAATGCACTATTAACTTCTAGGGTAGGGCAAACAGAGACCCGATTAGATCATTTTATATTCTGGTTAATTTAAGAATTCAGCAAAATTCCATCACATTTGTTCAACTTACGTCGCTCCTATTTCAGATAGCGTACAGGGCGGCATCTTAAAGCGCGTGGAATGGCGAGTAAAATGCACTACTAATCTTCTATGATAGGGCAATCAGAGACCCGATTAGATCATTTTATATTTTGTTTAATATAAGATTTCAGGGAAATTGTATCACATTTGTTCAATTTACGTCGCTCCTATTTCAGATAGCGTATTGGGCTAAGCGGCATCTCAAAGCGCATGAAATGAGGACTAAAATGCACTATTAAACTTCTAGGCTAGGCCGAACAGAGACCCGATTAGATCATTTTACATTTTGGTTAATAAAAGAATTCAGCGAAATTCTATCACATTTGTTCCATTTACGTCGCTCCTATTTCGGATAGCGTATTGGGCTAAGCGGCATTTCAAAGCGCATGAAATGGTGAGTAAAATGCACTATTAAAGTTCTAGGGTAGGGCAAACAGAGACCCGATTATCTAGATCATTTTATATTATGGTTAATTTAAGAATTCAGCGAAATTCTATCACATTCGTTCAATTTACGTCGCTCCTATTTCAGATAGCGTATTGGGCAAAGCGGCATCTCAAAGCGCATGACATGCTGAGTAAAATGCACTATTAAACTGCTAGGTAGGGTAAGCAGAGACCCGATTAGATCATTTTATATTATGGTTAATTTAAGAATTCAGCAAAATTCTATCACATTCGTTCAATTTAGGTCGCTCCTATTTCAGATAGCGTTATGAGCTAGGCGGCATCTTAAAACGCGTGGACTGGCGAGTAAAATCCACTATTAAACTTCTCGGGTAGGGCGAACAGGAGACCCGATTAGATAATTTTATATTTTGGTTAATATAAGAATTCAGCGAAATTCTATCACATTTGTTCAATTTACGTCGCTCCTATTTCAGATAGCTTATTGGGCTTAGCGGCATCTCAAAGCGCATGAAATGACGAGTGTAATGCACTATTAAGCTTCTAGGGTAGGGCGAACAGAGACCCGATTAGATCATTTTACATTATGGTTAATAAAGAATTCAGCGAAATTCTATCACATTTGTTCAACTTACGTCGCTCCTATTTCAGATAGCGTATTGGGCTAAGCGGCATCTCAAAGCGCATGAAATGGCGAGTAAAATGCACTATTAAAATTCTATGATAGGTCAATCAGAGACCCGATTAGATCATTTGTATATTATGGTTAATTTAAGAATTCAGCAAAATTCTATCACATCTGTTCAACTTACGTCGCTCCTATTTCAGATAGCGTACTGGCGTAGGCGGCATCTCAAAGCGCATGAAATGGCGAGTGAAATGCACTATTAAACTTCTTAGGGTAGGGCAAACAGAGACCCCGATTAGATCATCTAATATTATGGTTAATTTAAGAATTCAGCAAAATTCTGTTACATTTGTTCAATTTACGTCGCTCCTATTTCAGATAGCTTATTGGGCTAAGCGGCATCTCAAAGCGCATGAAATGGCGAGTAAAATGCACTATTAAACTTCTAGGGTAGGGCAAACAGAGACCCGATTAGATCATTTTATATTATAGTGAATTTAAGAGTTCAGCGAAATTCTCTCACATTTGTTCAATTTACGTCGCTCCTATTTCAGATAGCTTATTGGGCTAAGCGGCATCTCAAAGCGCATGAAATGGCGAGTAAAATGCACTATTAAACCTCTAGGGTAGGGCAAACAGAGACCCGATTAGATCATTTTATATTATGGTTAATTTAAGAATTCAGCAAAATTCTATCACATTTGTTCAATTTACGTCGTTCCTATTTCAGATAGCGTCCTGGGCTAAGCGGCATCTAAAAGCGCATGAAATCACGAGTATAATGCACTATTATACTTCTAGGATAAGGCAAACAGAGACCCGATTAGATCATTATATTATGGTTAATTTAAGAATTCAGCGAAATTCTATCACATTTGTTCAATTTACGTCGCTCCCATTTCGGATAGCGTACTGGCCTAGGCGGCATCTTAAAGCGCGTGGAATTCTAATAAAATGCACTATTAAAATTCTATGATAGGTCAATCAGAGACCCGATTAGATCATTTTACATTAAGGTTAACATAAGAATTCACGGAAATTCTATCACGTTTGTTCAATTTACGTCGCTCCTATTTCAGATAGCGTATTGGTCTATGCGACATCTCAAAGCGCATGAAATGGCGAGTAAAATCCACTATTAAACTTCTAGGGTAGGGCGAACAGAGACCCGATTAGATCATTTTACATTATGGTTAATAAAAGAATTCAGCGAAATTCTATCACATTTGTTCAACTTCCGTCGCTCCTACTTCAGATAGCGTATTGGGCTAAGCGGCATCTCAAAGCGCATGAAATGTCGAGTAAAATGCACTATTAAAATTCTATGATAGGTCAATCAGAGACCCGATTAGATCATTTTATATTTGGTTAATATAAGAATTCAGCGAAATTCTATCACATTTGTTCAATTTACGTCGCTCCTATTTCAGATAGCGTATTGGGCGAAGCGGCTTCTCAAAGCGCATGAAATGGAGAATAAAATGCACTATTAAATTTCTAGGCTAGGGCGAACAGAGACCCGATTAGATCATTTTACATTATGGCTAATAAAAGAATTCAGCGAAATTCTATCACATTTGTTCAATTTACGTCGCTCCTATTTCAGATAGCGTACTGGGCTAGGCGGCATTTTAAATCGCGTGGAATGGCGAGTAAAATGCACTATTAAAATTCTATGATAGGGCAATCAGAGACACGATTAGATCATTTTATATTATGGTTAATTTAAGAATTCAGCAAAATTCCATCACATTTGTTCAACTTACGTCGCTCCTATTTCAGATAGCGTACTGTGCTGGCAGCATCTTAAAGCGCGTGGAATGACGAGTAAAATGCACTATTAAACTTCTAGGGTAGGGCAAACAGAGACCCGATTAGATCATTTTATGTTATTGTTAATTTAAGAATTCAGCGTAATTCTATCACATTCGATCAATTTACGTCGCTCCTATTTCAGATAGCGTATTGGGCAATGCGGCATCTCAAAGCGCATGATATGGCGAGTATAATGCACTGTTAAACTTCTAGGATAAGGCAAACAGTGACCCGATTACATCATTTTATATTACGGTTAATATAAGAATTCGGCGTAATTCTATCACATTTGTTCAACTTACGTCGCTCCTATTTCAGATAGCGTATTGGGCTAAGCGGCATCTCAAAGTGCATGAAATGGCGAGTGAAATGCACTATTAGACTTCTATGGTAGGGCGAACGGAGACCCGATTAGATCATTTTACATTAATGTTAATATAAGAATTCAGCAAAATTCTATCACATTTGTTCAATTTACGTCGCTCCTATTTCAGATAGCGTACTGGGCTAGGCTGCATGTTAAAGCGCGTGGAATGGCGAGTAAAATGCTCTATTAAACTTCTATGATAGGGCAATCAGATACCCGATTAGATCATTTTATGTTATTGTTAATTTAAGAATTCGGCGTAATTCTATCACATTTGTTCAACTTACGTCGCTCCTATTTCAGATAGCGTATTGGGCTACGCGGCATCACAAAGCGCATGAAGTGACGAGTGAAATGCACTATTAAACTTCTAGGGTAGGGCAAACAGAGACCCGCTTAGATCATTTTATATTATGGTTAATTTAAGAATTCAGCAAAATTCCATCACATTTGTTCAATTTACGTCGCTCCTATTTCAGATAGAGTATTGGGCTAAGCAGCATTTCAAAGCGCATGAAATGGCGAGTGAAATGCACTATTAAACTTCTAGGATAAGGCAAACAGAGACCCGATTAGATCATTTTATATTACGGTTAATAGAAGAATTCAGCGTAATTCTATCACATTTGTTCATCTTACGTCGCTCCTATTTCAGATTGCTTATTGGGCTTAGCGGCATCTCAAAGCGCATGACGTGACGAGTGAAATGCACTATAAAACTTCTAGGGTAGGGCGAACAGAGACCAGATTAGATCATTTTATATTTTGGTTAATAAAAGAATTCAGCGAAATTCTATCACATTTGTTCCATTTACGTCCGCTCCTATTTCGGATAGCGTATTGGGCTAAGCGGCATTTCAAAGCGCATGAAATGGTGAGTAAAATGCACTAGTAAACTTCTAGGGTAGGGCAAACAGAGACCCGATTAGATCATTTTATATTCTGGTTAATTTAAGAATTCAGCAAAATTCCATCACATTTGTTCAACTTACGTCGCTCCTATTTCAGATAGCGTACTGGGCGGCATCTTAAAGCGCGTGGAATGGCGAGTAAAATGCACTACTAATCTTCTATGATAGGGCAATCAGAGACCCGATTAGATCATTTTATATTTTGTTTAATATAAGATTTCAGGGAAATTCTATCACATTTGTTCAATTTACGTCGCTCACTATTTCAGATAGCGTATTTGGGCTAAGCGGCATCTCAAAGCGCATGAAATGACGACTAAAATGCACTATTAAACTTCTAGGCTAGGGCGAACAGAGACCCGATTAGATCATTTTACATTTTGGTTAATAAAAGAATTCAGCGAAATTCTATCACATTTGTTCCATTTACGTCGCTCCTATTTCGGATAGCGTATTGGGCAAAGCGGCATCTCAAAGCGCATGACATGCCGAGTAAAATGCACTATTAAACTTCTAGGGTAGGGTAAGCAGAGACCCGATTAGATCATTTTATATTATCGGTTAATTTAAGAATTCAGCAAAATTCTATCACATTCGTTCAATTTACGTCGCTCCTATTTCAGATAGCGTATTGGGCAAAGCGGCATCTCAAAGCGCATGACATGCCAAGTAAAATGCACTATTAAACTTCTAGGGTAGGGTAAGCAGAGACCCGATTAGATCATTTTATATTATGGTTAATTTAAGAATTCAGCAAAATTCTATCACATTCGTTCAATTTAGGTCGCTCCTATTTCAGATAGCGTTATGAGCTAGGCGGCATCTTAAAACGCGTGGACTGGCGAGTAAAATCCACTATTAAACTTCTCGGCTAGGGCGAACAGATACCCGATTAGATAATTTTATATTTTGGTTAATATAAGAATTCAGGGAAATTCTATCACATTTGTTCAATTTACGTCGCTCCTATTTCAGATAGCTTATTGGGCTTAGCGGCATCTCAAAGCGCATGAAATGACGAGTGTAATGCACTATTAAACTTCTAGGGTAGGGCAAACAGAGACCCGATTAGATCATTTTACATTATGGTTAATAAAAGAATTCAGCGAAATTCTATCACATTTGTTCAACTTACGTCGCTCCTATTTCATATAGCGTATTGGGCTAAGCGGCATCTCAAAGCGCATGAAATGGCGAGTAAAATGCACTATTAAAATTCTATGATAGGTCAATCAGAGACCGATTAGATCATTTTATATTATGGTTAATTTAAGAATTCAGCAAAATTCTATCACATCTGTTCAACTTACGTCGCTCCTATTTCAGATAGCGTACTGGGCTAGGCGGGCATCTCAAAGCGCATGAAATGGAAATGCACTATTAAACTTCTAGGGTAGGGCAAACAGAGACCCGATTAGATCATCTAATATTATGGTTAATTTAAGAATTCAGCAAAATTCTGTTACATTTGTTCAATTTACGTCGCTCCTATTTCAGATAGCTTATTGGGCTAAGCGGCATCTCAAGGCGCATGAAATGGCGAGTAAAATGCACTATTAAACTTCTAGGGTAGGGCAAACAGAGACCCGATTAGATCATTTTATATTATAGTGAATTTAAGAGTTCAGCGAAATTCTCTCACATTTGTTCAATTTACGTCGCTCCTATTTCAGATAGCTTATTGGGCTAAGCGGCATCTCAAAGCGCATGAAATGGCGAGTAAAATGCACTATTAAACCTCTAGGGTAGGGCAAACAGAGACCCGATTAGATCATTTTATATTATGGTTAATTTAAGAATTCAGCAAAATTCTATCACATTTGTTCAATTTACGTCGTTCCTATTTCAGATAGCGTCCTGGGCTAAGCGGCATCTAAAAGCGCATGAAATCACGAGTATAATGCACTATTATACTTCTAGGATAAGGCAAACAGAGACCCGATTAGATCATTATATTATGGTTAATTTAAGAATTCAGCGAAATTCTATCACATTTGTTCAATTTACGTCACTCCTATTTCAGATAGCGTATTGGGCGAAGCGGCTTCTCAAAGCGCATGAAATGGAGAATAAAATGCACTATTAAATTTCTAGGCTAGGGCGAACAGAGACCCGATTAGACCATTTTACATTATGGCTAATAAAAGAATTCAGCGAAATTCTATCACATTTGTTCAATTTACGTCGCTCCTATTTCAGATAGCGTACTGGGCTAGGCGGCATTTTAAATCGCGTGGAATGGCGAGTAAAATGCACTATTAAAATTCTATGATAGGGCAATCAGAGACACGATTAGATCATTTTATATTATGGTTAATTTAAGAATTCAGCAAAATTCCATCACATTTGTTCAACTTACGTCGCTCCTATTTCAGATAGCGTACTGGGCTAGGCAGCATCTTAAAGCGCGTGGAATGACGAGTAAAATGCACTATTAAACTTCTAGGGTAGGGCAAACAGAGACCCGATTAGATCATTTTATGTTATTGTTAATTTAAGAATTCAGCGTAATTCTATCACATTCGATCAATTTACGTCGCTCCTATTTCAGATAGCGTATTGGGCAATGCGGCATCTCAAAGCGCATGAAATGGCGAGTATAATGCACTGTTAAACTTCTAGGATAAGGCAAACAGAGACCCGATTACATCATTTTATATTACGGTTAATATAAGAATTCGGCGTAATTCTATCACATTTGTTCAACTTACGTCGCTCCTATTTCAGATAGCGTATTGGGCTAAGCGGCATCTCAAAGTGCATGAAATGGCGAGTGAAATGCACTATTAGACTTCTATGGTAGGGCGAACGGAGACCCGATTAGATCATTTTACATTAATGTTAATATAAGAATTCAGCAAAATTCTATCACATTTGTTCAATTTACGTCGCTCCTATTTCAGATAGCGTACTGGGCTAGGCTGCATGTTAAAGCGCGTGGAATGGCGAGTAAAATGCTCTATTAAACTTCTATGATAGGGCAATCAGATACCCGATTAGATCATTTTATGTTTTGTTTAATATAAGATTTCAGGGAAATTCTATCACATTTGTTCAATTTACGTCGCTCCTATTTCAGATAGCGTATTGGGCTACGCGGCATCTCAAAGCGCATGAAATGGCGAACAAAATGCACTATTTAACTTCTAGGCTAGGGCGAACAGAGACCAGATTAGATCATTTTATATTTTGGTTAACATAAGAATTCTGCTAAATTCTATCACATTTGTTCAATTTACGTCGCTCCTATTTCAGATAGCTTATTGGGCTTAGCGGCATCTCAAAGCGCATGAAGTGACGAGTGAAATGCACTATTAAACTTCTAGGGTAGGGCAAACAGAGACCCGCTTTGATCATTTTATATTATGGTTAATTTAAGAATTCAGCAAAATTCCATCACATTTGTTCAACTTACGTCGCTCCTATTTCAGATAGCGTACTGGGCTAGGCAGCATCTTAAAGCGCGTGGAATGACGAGTGAAATGCACTATTAAACTTCTAGGGTAGGGCAAACAGAGACCCGATTAGATCATTTTATGTTATGGTTAATTTAAGAATTCAGCTAAATTCTATCACATTTGTTCAATTTACGTCGTTCCTATTTCAGATAGCATACTGGGCTAAGCCGCATCTCAAAGTGCATGAAATGGCGAGTGAAATGCACTATTAGACTTCTATGGTAGGGCAAACAGAGACCCGATTAGATCATTTTATATTATGGTTAATTTAAGAATTCAGCAAAATTCTATCACATTTGTTCAATTTACGTCGCTCCTATTTCAGATAGCGTACTGGGCTAGGCGGCATGTTAAAGCGCGTGGAATGGCGAGTAAAATGCTCTATTAAACTTCTATGATAGGGCAATCAGATACCCGATTAGATCATTTTATGTTTTGTTTAATATAAGATTTCAGGGAAATTCTATCACATTTGTTCAATTTACGTCGCTCCTATTTCAGATAGCTTATTGGGCTTAGCGGCATCTCAAAGCGCATGAAGTGACGAGTGAAATGCACTATTGAACTTCTAGGGTAGGGCAAACAGAGACCCGCTTAGATCATTTTATATTATGGTTAATTTAAGAATTCAGCAAAATTCCATCACATTTGTTCAACTTACGTCGCTCCTATTTCAGATAGCGTACTGGGCTTGGCAGCATCTTAAAGCGCGTGGAATGACGAGTGAAATGCACTATTAAACTTCTAGGGTAGGGCAAACAGAGACCCGATTAGATCATTTTATGTTATGGTTAATTTAAGAATTCAGCAAAATTCTATCACATTTGTTCAATTTACGTCGTTCCTATTTCAGATAGCATACTGGGCTAGGCGGCATCTTAAAGCGCGTGGAAGGGCGAGTAAAATGCACTATTAAACTTCTATGATAGGGCAATCGGAGACCCGATTAGATCATTTTATATTACGGTTAATATAAGAATGCGGCGTAATTCTATCACATTTGTTCAACTTACGTCGCTTCTATTTCAGATAGCGTATTGGGCTAAGCCGCATCTCAAAGCGCATGAAATGGCGAGTATAATGCACTGTTAAACTTGTAGGATAATGCAAACAGAGACCCGATTAGATCATTTTATATTATGGTTAATTTAAGAATTCAGCGAAATTCTATCACATTTGTTCAATTTACGTCGCTCCTATTTCAGATAGCGTATTCGGCTAAGCGGCATCTGAAGGCGCATGAAATGGCGAGTAAAATGCACTATTAAACTTCTAGGGTAGGGCAAACAGAGACCCGATTAGATCATTTTATATTATGGTTAATATAAGAATTCAGCGAAATTCTATCACATTTGTTCAATTTACGTCGCTCCTATTTCAGATAGCGTACTGGGCTAGGCGGCATCTTAAAGCGCGTGGAATGACGAGTGAAATGCACTATTAAACTTCTAGGGTAGGGCAAACAGAGACCCGATTAGATCATTTTATGTTATGGTTAATTTAAGAATTCAGCTAAATTCTATCACATTTGTTCAATTTACGTCGTTCCTATTTCAGATAGCATACTGGGCTAAGCCGCATCTCAAAGTGCATGAAATGGCGAGTGAAATGCACTATTAGACTTCTATGGTAGGGCAAACAGAGACCCGATTAGATCATTTTATATTATGGTTAATTTAAGAATTCAGCAAAATTCTATCACATTTGTTCAATTTACGTCGCTCCTATTTCAGATAGCGTACTGGGCTAGGCGGCATGTTAAAGCGCGTGGAATGGCGAGTAAAATGCTCTATTAAACTTCTATGATAGGGCAATCAGATACCCGATTAGATCATTTTATGTTTTGTTTAATATAAGATTTCAGGGAAATTCTATCACATTTGTTCAATTTACGTCGCTCCTATTTCAGATAGCTTATTGGGCTTAGCGGCATCTCAAAGCGCATGAAGTGACGAGTGAAATGCACTATTGAACTTCTAGGGTAGGGCAAACAGAGACCCGCTTAGATCATTTTATATTATGGTTAATTTAAGAATTCAGCAAAATTCCATCACATTTGTTCAACTTACGTCGCTCCTATTTCAGATAGCGTACTGGGCTAGGCAGCATCTTAAAGCGCGTGGAATGACGAGTGAAATGCACTATTAAACTTCTAGGGTAGGGCAAACAGAGACCCGATTAGATCATTTTATGTTATGGTTAATTTAAGAATTCAGCAAAATTCTATCACATTTGTTCAATTTACGTCGTTCCTATTTCAGATAGCATACTGGGCTAGGCGGCATCTTAAAGCGCGTGGAAGGGCGAGTAAAATGCACTATTAAACTTCTATGATAGGGCAATCGGAGACCCGATTAGATCATTTTATATTACGGTTAATATAAGAATGCGGCGTAATTCTATCACATTTGTTCAACTTACGTCGCTTCTATTTCAGATAGCGTATTGGGCTAAGCCGCATCTCAAAGCGCATGAAATGGCGAGTATAATGCACTGTTAAACTTGTAGGATAATGCAAACAGAGACCCGATTAGATCATTTTATATTATGGTTAATTTAAGAATTCAGCGAAATTCTATCACATTTGTTCAATTTACGTCGCTCCTATTTCAGATAGCGTATTCGGCTAAGCGGCATCTGAAGGCGCATGAAATGGCGAGTAAAATGCACTATTAAACTTCTAGGGTAGGGCAAACAGAGACCCGATTAGATCATTTTATATTATGGTTAATTTAAGAATTCAGCAAAATTCTATCACATTTGTTCAATTTACGTCGCACCTATTTCAGATAGCGCACTGGGCTAGGCGGCATCTTAAATCGCGTGGAATGGCGAGTAAAATGCACTATTAAACTTCTATGATAGGGCGAACAGAGACCCGATTAGATCATTTTACATTAATGTTAATATAAGAATTCAGGGAAATTCTATCACATTTGTTCAATTTACGTCGCTCCTATTTCAGATAGCTTATTGGGCTAAGCGGCATCTCAAAGCGCATGAAATGACGAGTGAAATGCACTATTAACCTTCTAGGGTAGGGCAAACAGAGACCCGATTTGGTCATTTTACATTAATGTTAATATAAGAATTCAGCAAAATTCTATCACATTTGTTCAATTTACGTCGCTCCTATTTCAGATAGCGTACTGGGCTGGGCGGCATGCTAAAGCGCGTGGAATGGCGAGTAAAATGCTCTATTAAACTTCTATGATAGGGCAATCAGATACCCGATTAGATGATTTTATGTTTTGTTTAATATAAGATTTCAGGGAAATTCTATCACATTTGTTCAATTTACGTCGCTCCTATTTCAGATAGCGTATTGGGCTACGCGGCATCTCAAAGCGCATGAAATGGCGAACAAAATGCACTATTTAACTTCTAGGCTAGGGCGAACAGAGACCAGATTAGATCATTTTATATTTTGGTTAACATAAGAATTCTGCTAAATACTATCACATTTGTTCAATTTACGTCGCTCCTATTTCAGATAGCTTATTGGGCTTAGCGGCATCTCAAAGCGCATGAAGTGACGAGTGAAATGCACTATTAAACTTCTAGGGTAGGGCAAACAGAGACCCGCTTAGATCATGTTATATTATGGTTAATTTAAGAATTCAGCAAAATTCCATCACATTTGTTCAACTTTCGTCGCTCCTATTTCAGATAGCGTACTGGGCTGGGCGGCATGCTAAAGCGCGTGGAATGGCGAGTAAAATGCTCTATTAAACTTCTATGATAGGGCAATCAGATACCCGATTAGATGATTTTATGTTTTGTTTAATATAAGATTTCAGGGAAATTCTATCACATTTGTTCAATTTACGTCGCTCCTATTTCAGATAGCGTATTGGGCTACGCGGCATCTCAAAGCGCATGAAATGGCGAACAAAATGCACTATTTAACTTCTAGGCTAGGGCGAACAGAGACCAGATTAGATCATTTTATATTTTGGTTAACATAAGAATTCTGCTAAATACTATCACATTTGTTCAATTTACGTCGCTCCTATTTCAGATAGCTTATTGGGCTTAGCGGCATCTCAAAGCGCATGAAGTGACGAGTGAAATGCACTATTAAACTTCTAGGGTAGGGCAAACAGAGACCCGCTTAGATCATTTTATATTATGGTTAATTTAAGAATTCAGCAAAATTCCATCACATTTGTTCAACTTTCGTCGCTCCTATTTCAGATAGCGTATTGGGCTAAGCCGCATCTCAAAGTGCATGAAATGGCGAGTGAAATGCACTATTAGACTTCTATGGTAGGGCGAACGGAGACCCGATTAGATCATTTTACATTAAGGTTAACATAAGAATTCACGGAAATTCTATCACATTTGTTCAATTTACGTCGCTCCTATTTCAGATAGCGCACTGGGCTAGGCGGCACCTTAAAGCGCGTGGAATGGCGAGTAAAATGCACTATTAAACTTCTATGATAGGGCGAACAGAGACCCGATTAGATCATTTCACATTAATGTTAATATAAGAATTCAGGGAAATTCTATCACATTTGTTCAATTTACGTCGCTCCTATTTCAGATAGCTTATTGGGCTAAGCGGCATCTCAAAGCGCATGAAATGACGAGTGAAATGCACTATTAAACTTCTAGGGTAGGGCAAACAGAGACCCGATTTGGTCATTTTACATTAATGTTAATATAAGAATTCAGCAAAATTCTATCACATTTGTTCAATTTTCGTCGCTCCTATTTCAGATAGCGTACTGGGCTAGGCGGCATCTTAAAGCGCGTGGAATCGCGAGTAAAATGCACTATTAAACTTCTATGATAGGGCAATCAGATACCCGATTACATCATTTTATGTTTTGTTTAATATAAGATTTCAGGGAAATTCTATCACATTTGTTCAATTTACGTCGCTCCTATTTCAGATAGCGTATTGGGCTAAGCGGCATCTCAAAGCGCATGAAATGGCGAACAAAATGCACTATTTAACTTCTAGGCTAGGGCGAACAGAGACCAGATTAGATCATTTTATATTTTGGTTAACATAAGAATTCTGCGAAATTCTATCACATTTGTTCAATTTACGTCGCTCCTATTTCAGATAGCTTATTGGGCTTAGCGGCATCTCAAAGCGCATGAAGTGACGAGTGAAATGCACTATTAAACTTCTAGGGTAGGGCAAACAGAGACCCGCTTAGATCATTTTATATTTTGGTTAACATAAGAATTCTGCTAAATACTATCACATATTGTTCAATTTACGTCGCTCCTATTTCAGATAGCTTATTGGGCTTAGCGGCATCTCAAAGCGCATGAAGTGACGAGTGAAATGCACTATTAAACTTCTAGGGTAGGGCAAACAGAGACCCGCTTAGATCATTTTATATTATGGTTAATTTAAGAATTCAGCAAAATTCCATCACATTTGTTCAACTTTCGTCGCTCCTATTTCAGATAGCGTACTGGGCTGGGCGGCATGCTAAAGCGCGTGGAATGGCGAGTAAAATGCTCTATTAAACTTCTATGATAGGGCAATCAGATACCCGATTAGATGATTTTATGTTTTGTTTAATATAAGATTTCAGGGAAATTCTATCACATTTGTTCAATTTACGTCGCTCCTATTTCAGATAGCGTATTGGGCTAAGCGGCATCTCAAAGCGCATGAAATGGCGAACAAAATGCACTATTTAACTTCTAGGCTAGGGCGAACAGAGACCAGATTAGATCATTTTATATTTTGGTTAACATAAGAATTCTGCGAAATTCTATCACATTTGTTCAATTTACGTCGCTCCTATTTCAGATAGCTTATTGGGCTTAGCGGCATCTCAAAGCGCATGAAGTGACGAGTGAAATGCACTATTAAACTTCTAGGGTAGGGCAAACAGAGACCCGCTTAGATCATTTTATATTTTGGTTAACATAAGAATTCTGCTAAATACTATCACATTTGTTCAATTTACGTCGCTCCTATTTCAGATAGCTTATTGGGCTTAGCGGCATCTCAAAGCGCATGAAGTGACGAGTGAAATGCACTATTAAACTTCTAGGGTAGGGCAAACAGAGACCCGCTTAGATCATTTTATATTATGGTTAATTTAAGAATTCAGCAAAATTCCATCACATTTGTTCAACTTTCGTCGCTCCTATTTCAGATAGCGTACTGGGCTGGGCGGCATGCTAAAGCGCGTGGAATGGCGAGTAAAATGCTCTATTAAACTTCTATGATAGGGCAATCAGATACCCGATTAGATGATTTTATGTTTTGTTTAATATAAGATTTCAGGGAAATTCTATCACATTTGTTCAATTTACGTCGCTCCTATTTCAGATAGCGTATTGGGCTACGCGGCATCTCAAAGCGCATGAAATGGCGAACAAAATGCACTATTTAACTTCTAGGCTAGGGCGAACAGAGACCAGATTAGATCATTTTATATTTTGGTTAACATAAGAATTCTGCTAAATACTATCACATTTGTTCAATTTACGTCGCTCCTATTTCAGATAGCTTATTGGGCTTAGCGGCATCTCAAAGCGCATGAAGTGACGAGTGAAATGCACTATTAAACTTCTAGGGTAGGGCAAACAGAGACCCGCTTAGATCATTTTATATTATGGTTAATTTAAGAATTCAGCAAAATTCCATCACATTTGTTCAACTTACGTCGCTCCTATTTCAGATAGCGTATTGGGCTAAGCCGCATCTCAAAGTGCATGAAATGGCGAGTGAAATGCACTATTAGACTTCTATGGTAGGGCGAACGGAGACCCGATTAGATCATTTTACATTAAGGTTAACATAAGAATTCACGGAAATTCTATCACATTTGTTCAATTTACGTCGCTCCTATTTCAGATAGCGCACTGGGCTAGGCGGCACCTTAAAGCGAGTGGAATGGCGAGTAAAATGCACTATTAAACTTCTATGATAGGGCGAACAGAGACCCGATTAGATCATTTCACATTAATGTTAATATAAGAATTCAGGGAAATTCTATCACATTTGTTCAATTTACGTCGCTCCTATTTCAGATAGCTTATTGGGCTAAGCGGCATCTCAAAGCGCATGAAATGACGAGTGAAATGCACTATTAAACTTCTAGGGTAGGGCAAACAGAGACCCGATTTGGTCATTTTACATTAATGTTAATATAAGAATTCAGCAAAATTCTATCACATTTGTTCAATTTTCGTCGCTCCTATTTCAGATAGCGTACTGGGCTAGGCGGCATCTTAAAGCGCGTGGAATCGCGAGTAAAATGCACTATTAAACTTCTATGATAGGGCAATCAGATACCCGATTACATCATTTTATGTTTTGTTTAATATAAGATTTCAGGGAAATTCTATCACATTTGTTCAATTTACGTCGCTCCTATTTCAGATAGCGTATTGGGCTAAGCGGCATCTCAAAGCGCATGAAATGGCGAACAAAATGCACTATTTAACTTCTAGGCTAGGGCGAACAGAGACCAGATTAGATCATTTTATATTTTGGTTAACATAAGAATTCTGCGAAATTCTATCACATTTGTTCAATTTACGTCGCTCCTATTTCAGATAGCTTATTGGGCTTAGCGGCATCTCAGAGCGCATGAAGTCACGAGCGAAATGCACTATTAAACTTCTAGGGTAGGGCAAACAGAGACCCGCTTAGATCATTTTATATTATGGTTAATTTAAGAATTCAGCAAAATTCCATCACATTTGTTCAACTTACGTCGCTCCTATTTCAGCTAGCGTATTGGGCTATGCGGCATCTCAAAGCGCATGAAATGGCGAGTACAATGCACTATTAAACTTCTAGGGTAGGGCAAACAGAGACCCAATTAGATCATTTTATATTATGGTTAATTTAAGAATTCAGCGAAATTCTATCACATTTGTTCAATTTACGTCGCTCCTATTTCAGATAGCGTATTGTGCTTAGCGGTATCTCAAAGCGCATGAAATGACGAGTGAAATGCACTATTAAACTTCTAGGGTAATGCAAACAGAGACCCGATTAGATCATTTTATATTATGGTTAATTTAAGAATTCAGCGAAATTCTATCACATTTGTTCAACTTACGTAGCTCCAATTTCAGATAGCGTATTGGGCTAAGCGGCATCTCAAAGCGCATGAAATGGCGAGTGAAATGCACTATGAAACTTCTAGGGTATGGCAAAAAGGGACCCGATTAGATCATTTTATATTATGGTTAATTTAAGAATTCAGCAAAATTCTATCACATTTGTTCAATTTACGTCGCTCCTATTTCAGCTAGCGTATTGGGCTATGCGGCATCTCAAAGCGCATGAAATGGCGAGTACAATGCACTATTAAACTTCTAGGGTAGGGCAAACAGAGACCCAATTAGATCATTTTATATTATGGTTAATTTAAGAATTCAGCGAAATTCTATCACATTTGTTCAATTTACGTCGCTCCTATTTCAGATAGCGTATTGTGCTTAGCGGTATCTCAAAGCGCATGAAATGACGAGTGAAATGCACTATTAAACTTCTAGGGTAATGCAAACAGAGACCCGATTAGATCATTTTATATTATGGTTAATTTAAGAATTCAGCGAAATTCTATCACATTTGTTCAATTTACGTCGCTCCTATTTCAGATAGCGTATTGGGCTAAGCGGCATCTGAAGGCGCATGAAATGGCGAGTAACATGCACTATTAAACTTCTAGGGTAGGGCAAACAGAGACCCGATTAGATCATTTTATATTTTGTTTAATATAAGATTTCAGGGAAATTGTATCACATTTGTTCAATTTACGTCGCTCCTATTTCAGATAGCGTATTCGGCTAAGCGGCATCTCAAAGCGCATGAAGTGCCGAATAAAACGCACTATTAAACTTCTAGGCTAGGGCGAACAGAGACCCGATCAGATCATTTTACATTATGGTTAATAAAAGAATTCAGCGAAATTCTATCACATTTGTTCAACTTACGTAGCTCCAATTTCAGATAGCGTATTGGGCTAAGCGGCATCTCAAAGCGCATGAAATGGCGAGTGAAATGCATTATGAAACTTCTAGGGTATGGCAAAAAGGGACCAGATTAGATCATTTTATATTATGGTTAATTTAAGAATTCAGCAAAATTCTATCACATTTGTTCAATTTACGTCGCTCCTATTTCAGATACCGTACTGGGCTAGGCGGCATTTTAAAGCGCGTGGAATGGCGAGTAAAATGCACTATTAAAATTCTATGATAGGGCAATCAGAGACACGATTAGATCATTTTATATTACGGTTAATATAAGGATTCAGCGTAATTCTATCACATCTGTTCAACTTACGTCGCTCCTATTTCAGATAGCGTACTGGGCCGGGCGGCATCTCAAAGCGCATGAAATGGCGAGTAAAATGCACTATTATCTTCTAGGATCAGGCAAACAGAGACCCGATTAGATCATTTTATATTACGGTTAATATAAGAATTCAGCGTAATTCTATCACATCTGTTCAACTTACGTCGCTCCTATTTCAGATAGCGTACTGGGCGGCATCTTAAAGCGCGTGGAATGGCGAGTAAAATGCACTACTAATCTTCTATGATAGGGCAATCAGAGACCCGATTAGATCATTTTATATTTTGGTTAATATAAGAATTCAGCGAAATTCTATCACATTTGTTAAATTAACGTCGCTCCTATTTCAGTTAGCGTATTGGGCTAAGCGGCATCTCAAAGCGCATGAAATGGCGAACAAAATGCACTATTAAACTTCTTGGCTAGGGCGAACAGAGACCAGATTAGATCATTTTATAATTTGGTTAACATAAGAATTCTTCGAAATTCTATCACATTTGTTCAATTTACGTGGCTCCTATATCAGATTGCTTATTGGGCTTAGCGGCATGTCAAAGCGCATGACGTGACGAGTGAAATGCACTATTAAACTTCTAGGGTAGGGCAAACAGCGACCTGATTAGATCATTTTATATTATGGTTAATTTAAGAATTCAGCAAAATTCCATCACATTTGTTCAACTTACGTCGCTCCTATTTCAGATAGCGTACTGGGCGGCATCTTAAAGCGCGTGGAATGGCGAGTAAAATGCACTACTAATCTTCTATGATAGGGCAATCAGAGACCCGATTAGATCATTTTATATTTTGTTTAATATAAGATTTCAGGGAAATTCTATCACATTTGTTCAATTTACGTCGCTCCTATTTCAGATAGCGTATTGGGCTAAGCGGCATCTCAAAGCGCATGAAATGACGACTAAAATGCACTATTAAACTTCTAGGCTAGGGCGAACAGAGACCCGATTAGATCATTTTACATTTTGGTTAATAAAAGAATTCAGCGAAATTCTATCACATTTGTTCCATTTACGTCGCTCCTATTTCAGATAGCGTATTGGGCTAAGCGGCATTTCATAGCGCATGAAATGGTGAGTCAAATGCACTATTAAAGTTCTAGGGTAGGGCAAACAGAGACCCGATTAGATCATTTTATATTATGGTTAATTTAAGAATTCAGCGAAATTCTATCACATTCGTTCAATTTACGTCGCTCCTATTTCAGATAGCGTATTGGGCAAAGCGGCATCTCAAAGCGCATGACATGCCGAGTAAAATGCACTATTAAACTTCTAGGGTAGGGTAAGCAGAGACCCGATTAGATCATTTTATATTATGGTTAATTTAAGAATTCAGCAAAATTCTATCACATTCGTTCAATTTAGGTCGCTCCTATTTCAGATAGCGTACTGAGCTAGGCGGCATCTTAAAACGCGTGGAATGGCGAGTAAAATCCACTATTAAACTTCTAGGCTAGGGCGAACAGAGACCCGATTAGATAATTTTATATTTTGGTTAATATAAGAATTTAGTGAAATTCTATCACATTTGTTCAATTTACGTCGCTCCTATTTCAGATAGCTTATTGGGCTTAGCGGCATCTCAAAGCGCATGAAATGGCGAATAAAATGCACTATTAAACTTGTAGGCTACGGTGAACAGAGACCCGATTAGATCATTTTACGTTATGGTTAATAAAAGAATTCAGCGAAATTCTACCACATTTGTTCAATTTTCATCGCTCCTATTTCAGATTGCGTATTGGGCTAAGAGGCATCTCAAAGCGCATGAAATGACGAGTAAAATGCACTATTAAACTTCTAGGGTACGGCAAACAGATACCCGATTAGATCATTTTATATTATAGTGAATTTGAGAATTCAGCGAAATTCTCTCACATTTGTTCAATTTACGTCGCTCCTATTTCAGATAGCGTATTAGGCTAAGCGGCATCTCAAACCGCAAGAAATGGCGAGTAAAATTCACTATTAAACTTCTAGGGTAGGGCAAACAGAGACCCGATTAGATCATTTTATATTATGGTTAATTTAAGAATTCAGCGAAATTCTATCACATTTGTTCAATTTACGTCGCTCCTATTTCAGATAGCGTATTGGGCTACGCGGCATCTCAAAGCGCATGAAATGGCGAGTACAATGCACTATTAAACTTCTAGGGTAAGGCAAACAGAGACCCGATTAGATCATTTTATGTTATGGTTAATTTAAGAAATCAGCAAAATTCTATCACATTTGTTCAATTTACGTCGTTCCTATTTCAGATAGCATACTGGGCTAGGCGGCACTTTAAAGCGCGTGGAATGGCGACTAAAATGCACTATCAAACATCTAGGCTAGGGCGAACAGTGACCCGATTAGATAATTTTATATTTTGTTCAATATAAGGTTCCAGAGAAATTCTATCACATTTGTTCAATTTACGTCGCTCCTATTTCAGATAGCGTATTGGGCTACGCGGCATCTCAAAGCGCATGAAATGACGAGTGAAATGCACTATTAAACTTCTAGGGTAGGGCGAACAGAGACCGGATTAGATCATTTTACATTAAGGTTAATATAAGAATTCACGGAAATTCTATCACATTTGTTCAATTTACGTCGCTCCTATTTCAGATAGCGTATTGGGCTAAGCGGCATCTCAAAGCGCATGAAATGGCGAGTAAAGTGCACTATTAAACTTCTAGGATAAGTCAAACAGAGACCCGATTAGATCATTTTATATTACGGTTAATATAAGACTTCAGCGTAATTCTATCACATTTGTTCAACTTACGTCGCTCCTATTTCAGATAGCGTACTGGTATAGACGGCAACTTAAAGCGCGTGGAAGGGCGAGTAAAATGCACTACTAAACTTCTATGATAGGGCAATCAGAGACCCGATTACATCATTTTATATTTTGGTTAATATAAGAATTCAGCGAAATTCTGTCACATTTGTTCAATTTACATCGCTCATATTTCAGATAGCGTACTGGGCTAGGCGGCACCTTAAAGCGCGTGGAATGGCGAGTGAAATGCAGTATTAAACTTCTAGGGTAGGGCAAACAGAGACTCGATTAGATCATTTTGTATTATGGTTAATTTAAGAATTCAGCAAAATTCTATCACATTTGTTCAATTTACGTCGCTCCTATTACAGATAGCTTATTGGGCTTAGCGGCATCTCAAAGCGCATGAAATGTCGAGTGAAATGCACTATTAAACTTCTAGGGTAGGGCGAACAGAGACCCGATTAGATCATTTTACATTATGGTTAATAAAAGAATTCAGCGAAATTCTATCACATTTGTTCAATTTACATCGCTCCTATTTCAGATGGCGTACTGGGCTAGGCGGCATCTTAAAGCGCGTGGAATGGCGAGTAAAATCCACTATTAAACTTCTAGGCTAGGGCGAACAGAGACCCGATTAGATCATTTTACATTATGGTTAATAAAAGAATTCAGCGAAATTCTATCACATTTGTTCAATTTACATCGCTCCTATTACAGATGGCGTACTGGGCTAGGCGGCATCTTAAAGCGCGTGGAATGGCGAGTAAAATCCACTATTAAACTTCTAGGATAAGGCAAACAGAGACCCGAGTAGATCATTTTATATTACGGTTAATATAAGAATTCAGAGTAATTCTATCACATTTGTTCAACTTACGTCGCTCCTATTTCAGATAGCGTACTGGGCTAGGCGCATCTTAAAGCGCGTGGTATGGCGGGTAAAATGCACTATTAAACTTCTGTGATAGGGCTATCAGAGACCCGATTAGATCATTTTATGTTATGATTAATTTAAGAATTCAGCAAAATTCTATCACATTTGTTCAATTTACGTCGCTCATATTTCAGATAGCGTATTGGGCTAAGCGGCATCTCAAAGCGCATGAAATGGCGAATAAAATGCACTATTAAACTTGTAGGCTAGTGCGAACAGAGACCCGAGTAGATCATTTTACATTATGGTTAATATAAGAATTCAGCGTAATTCTATCACATTTGTTCAACTTACGTCGCTCCTATTTCAGATAGCGTATTGGGCTAAGCGGCATCTTAAAGCGCGTGGAATGGCGAGTAAAATGCACTACTAAACTTCTATGATAGGGCAATCAGAGACCCGATTAGATTATTTTATATTTTGTTCAATATAAAATTTCAAGGAAATTCTATCACATTTGTTCAATTTACGTCGCTCCTATTTCAGATAGCGTATTGGGCTAAGCGGCATCTCAAAGCGCATGAAATGGCGAATAAAATGCACTATTAAACTTCTAGGCTAGGGCGAACAGAGACCCGATTAGATCATTTTACATTATGGTTAATAAAAGAATTCAGCGAAATTCTATCACATTTGTTCAATTTACATCGCTCCTATTTCAGATAGCGTATTGGGCTAAGCGGCATCTCAAAGCGCATGAAATGACGAGTAAAATGCACTATTAAACTTCTAGGGTAGGGCAAACAGCGGCCCGATTAGATAATTTTATATTATAGTTAATCTAAGAATTCAGCGAAATTCTATCACATTTGTTCAATTTACGTCGTTCCTATTTCAGATGGCATCCTGGGCTAAGCGAAGTCTTAAAGCGCGTGGAATGGCGAGTAAAATGCACTACTAAACTTCTATGATAGGGCAATCAGAGACCCGATTAGATCATTTTATATTTTGTTTAATATAAGATTCCAGGGAAATTCTATCACATTTGTTCAATTTACGTCGCTCCTATTTCAGATAGCATATTGGGCTAAGCGGCATCTCAAAGCGCATGAAATGACGAGTGAAATGCACTATTAAACTTCTAGGGTAGGGCGAACAGAGACCCGATCAGATCATGTTACATTATGGTTAATAAAAGAATTCAGCGAAATTCTATCTCATTTGTTCAACTTACGTCGCTCCTATTTCAGATAGCGTATTGGGCTAAGCGGCATCTCGAAGCGAATGAATTGGCGAGTAAAGTGCACTATTAAACTTCTAGGCTAGGGCGAACAGAGACCCGATTAGATCATTTTACATTATGGTTAATAAAAGAATTCAGCGAAATTCTATCACATTTGTTCAATTTACATCGCTCCTATTACAGATGGCGTACTGGGCTAGGCGGCATCTTAAAGCGCGTGGAATGGCGAGTAAAATCCACTATTAAACTTCTAGGATAAGGCAAACAGAGACCCGAGTAGATCATTTTATATTACGGTTAATATAAGAATTCAGCGTAATTCTATCACATTTGTTCAACTTACGTCGCTCCTATTTCAGATAGCGTACTGGGCTAGGCGCATCTTAAAGCGCGTGGTATGGCGAGTAAAATGCACTATTAAACTTCTATGATAGGGCAATCAGAGACCCGATTAGATCATTTTATGTTATGATTAATTTAAGAATTCAGCAAAATTCTATCACATTTGTTCAATTTACGTCGCTCATATTTCAGATAGCGTATTGGGCTAAGCGGCATCTCAAAGCGCATGAAATGGCGAATAAAATGCACTATTAAACTTGTAGGCTAGGGCGAACAGAGACCCGAGTAGATCATTTTACATTATGGTTAATATAAGAATTCAGCGTAATTCTATCACATTTGTTCAACTTACGTCGCTCCTATTTCAGATAGCGTATTGGGCTAAGCGGCATCTTAAAGCGCGTGGAATGGCGAGTAAAATGCACTACTAAACTTCTATGATAGGGCAATCGGAGACCCGATTAGATTATTTTATATTTTGTTCAATATAAAATTTCAAGGAAATTCTATCACATTTGTTCAATTTACGTCGCTCCTATTTCAGATAGCGTATTGGGCTAAGCGGCATCTCAAAGCGCATGAAATGGCGAATAAAATGCACTATTAAACTTCTAGGCTAGGGCGAACAGAGACCCGATTATATCATTTTACATTATGGTTAATAAAAGAATTCAGCGAAATTCTATCACATTTGTTCAATTTACATCGCTCCTATTTCAGATAGCGTATTGGGCTAAGCGGCATCTCAAAGCGCATGAAATGACGAGTAAAATGCACTATTAAACTTCTAGGGTAGGGCAAACAGCGGCCCGATTAGATAATTTTATATTATAGTTAATCTAAGAATTCAGCGAAATTCTATCACATTTGTTCAATTTACGTCGTTCCTATTTCAGATGGCATCCTGGGCTAAGCGAAGTCTTAAAGCGCGTGGAATGGCGAGTAAAATGCACTACTAAACTTCTATGATAGGGCAATCAGAGACCCGATTAGATCATTTTATATTTTGTTTAATATAAGATTCCAGGGAAATTCTATCACATTTGTTCAATTTACGTCGCTCCTATTTCAGATAGCGTATTGGGCTAAGCGGCATCTCAAAGCGCATGAAATGACGAGTGAAATGCACTATTAAACTTCTAGGGTAGGGCGAACAGAGACCCGATCAGATCATGTTACATTATGGTTAATAAAAGAATTCAGCGAAATTCTATCTCATTTGTTCAACTTACGTCGCTCCTATTTCAGATAGCGTATTGGGCTAAGCGGCATCTCGAAGCGAATGAATTGGCGAGTAAAGTGCACTATTAAACTTCTAGGCTAGGGCGAACAGAGACCCGATTAGATCATTTTACATTACGGTTAATAAAAGAATTCTGCGAAATTCTATCACATTTGTTCAATTTACATCGCTCCTATTACAGATGGCGTACTGGGCTAGGCGGCATCTTAAAGCGCGTGGAATGGCGAGTAAAATCCACTATTAAACTTCTAGGATAAGGCAAACAGAGACCCGAGTAGATCATTTTATATTACGGTTAATATAAGAATTCAGCGTAATTCTATCACATTTGTTCAACTTACGTCGCTCCTATTTCAGATAGCGTACTGGGCTAGGCGCATCTTAAAGCGCGTGGTATGGCGGGTAAAATGCACTATTAAACTTCTATGATAGGGCAATCAGAGACCCGATTAGATCATTTTATGTTATGATTAATTTAAGAATTCAGCAAAATTCTATCACATTTGTTCAATTTACGTCGCTCATATTTCAGATAGCGTATTGGGCTAAGCGGCATCTCAAAGCGCATGAAATGGCGAATAAAATGCACTATTA
Source organism: Macropis europaea (assembly GCA_916610135.2). Classification (NCBI taxonomy): domain Eukaryota; kingdom Metazoa; phylum Arthropoda; class Insecta; order Hymenoptera; family Melittidae; genus Macropis; species Macropis europaea. The sequence goes on along the minus strand of CAKAJE020000513.1, from coordinate 316,164 downwards.
AACTTGTAGGCTAGGGCGAACAGAGACCCGAGTAGATCATTTTACATTATGGTTAATATAAGAATTCAGCGTAATTCTATCACATTTGTTCAACTTACGTCGCTCCTATTTCAGATAGCGTATTGGGCTAAGCGGCATCTCAAAGCGCATGAAATGGCGAATAAAATGCACTATTAAACTTCTAGGCTAGGGCGAACAGAGACCCGATTAGATCATTTTACATTATGGTTAATAAAAGAATTCAGCGAAATTCTATCACATTTGTTCAATTTACATCGCTCCTATTTCAGATAGCGTATTGGGCTAAGCGGCATCTCAAAGCGCATGAAATGACGAGTAAAATGCACTATTAAACTTCTAGGGTAGGGCAAACAGCGGCCCGATTAGATAATTTTATATTATAGTTAATCTAAGAATTCAGCGAAATTCTATCACATTTGTTCAATTTACGTCGTTCCTATTTCAGATGGCATCCTGGGCTAAGCGAAGTCTTAAAGCGCGTGGAATGGCGAGTAAAATGCACTACTAAACTTCTATGATAGGGCAATCAGAGACCCGATTAGATCATTTTATATTTTGTTTAATATAAGATTCCAGGGAAATTCTATCACATTTGTTCAATTTACGTCGCTCCTATTTCAGATAGCATATTGGGCTAAGCGGCATCTCAAAGCGCATGAAATGACGAGTGAAATGCACTATTAAACTTCTAGGGTAGGGCGAACAGAGACCCGATCAGATCATGTTACATTATGGTTAATAAAAGAATTCAGCGAAATTCTATCTCATTTGTTCAACTTACGTCGCTCCTATTTCAGATAGCGTATTGGGCTAAGCGGCATCTCGAAGCGAATGAATTGGCGAGTAAAGTGCACTATTAAACTTCTAGGCTAGGGCAAACAGAGACCCGATTAGATCATTTTACATTATGGTTAATAAAAGAATTCAGCGAAATTCTATCACATTTGTTCAATTTACATCGCTCCTATTACAGATGGCGTACTGGGCTAGGCGGCATCTTAAAGCGCGTGGAATGGCGAGTAAAATGCACTATTAAACTTCTAGGATAAGGCAAACAGAGACCCGAGTAGATCATTTTATATTACGGTTAATATAAGAATTCAGCGTAATTCTATCACATTTGTTCAACTTACGTCGCTCCTATTTCAGATAGCGTACTGGGCTAGGCGCATCTTAAAGCGCGTGGTATGGCGAGTAAAATGCACTATTAAACTTCTATGATAGGGCAATCAGAGACCCGATTAGATCATTTTATGTTATGATTAATTTAAGAATTCAGCAAAATTCTATCACATTTGTTCAATTTACGTCGCTCATATTTCAGATAGCGTATTGGGCTAAGCGGCATCTCAAAGCGCATGAAATGGCGAATAAAATGCACTATTAAACTTGTAGGCTAGGGCGAACAGAGACCCGAGTAGATCATTTTACATTATGGTTAATATAAGAATTCAGCGTAATTCTATCACATTTGTTCAACTTACGTCGCTCCTATTTCAGATAGCGTATTGGGCTAAGCGGCATCTTAAAGCGCGTGGAATGGCGAGTAAAATGCACTACTAAACTTCTATGATAGGGCAATCGGAGACCCGATTAGATTATTTTATATTTTGTTCAATATAAAATTTCAAGGAAATTCTATCACATTTGTTCAATTTACGTCGCTCCTATTTCAGATAGCGTATTGGGCTAAGCGGCATCTCAAAGCGCATGAAATGGCGAATAAAATGCACTATTAAACTTCTAGGCTAGGGCGAACAGAGACCCGATTATATCATTTTACATTATGGTTAATAAAAGAATTCAGCGAAATTCTATCACATTTGTTCAATTTACATCGCTCCTATTTCAGATAGCGTATTGGGCTAAGCGGCATCTCAAAGCGCATGAAATGACGAGTAAAATGCACTATTAAACTTCTAGGGTAGGGCAAACAGCGGCCCGATTAGATAATTTTATATTATAGTTAATCTAAGAATTCAGCGAAATTCTATCACATTTGTTCAATTTACGTTGTTCCTATTTCAGATGGCATCCTGGGCTAAGCGAAGTCTTAAAGCGCGTGGAATGGCGAGTAAAATGCACTACTAAACTTCTATGATAGGGCAATCAGAGACCCGATTAGATCATTTTATATTTTGTTTAATATAAGATTCCAGGGAAATTCTATCACATTTGTTCAATTTACGTCGCTCCTATTTCAGATAGCATATTGGGCTAAGCGGCATCTCAAAGCGCATGAAATGACGAGTGAAATGCACTATTAAACTTCTAGGGTAGGGCGAACAGAGACCCGATCAGATCATGTTACATTATGGTTAATAAAAGAATTCAGCGAAATTCTATCTCATTTGTTCAACTTACGTCGCTCCTATTTCAGATAGCGTATTGGGCTAAGCGGCATCTCGAAGCGAATGAATTGGCGAGTAAAGTGCACTATTAAACTTCTAGGCTAGGGCGAACAGAGACCCGATTAGATCATTTTACATTACGGTTAATAAAAGAATTCTGCGAAATTCTATCACATTTGTTCAATTTACATCACTCCTATTACAGATGGCGTACTGGGCTAGGCGGCATCTTAAAGCGCGTGGAATGGCGAGTAAAATCCACTATTAAACTTCTAGGATAAGGCAAACAGAGACCCGAGTAGATCATTTTACATTACGGTTAATAAAAGAATTCTGCGAAATTCTATCACATTTGTTCAATTTACATCGCTCCTATTACAGATGGCGTACTGGGCTAGGCGGCATCTTAAAGCGCGTGGAATGGCGAGTAAAATCCACTATTAAACTTCTAGGATAAGGCAAACAGAGACCCGAGTAGATCATTTTATATTACGGTTAATATAAGAATTCAGCGTAATTCTATCACATTTGTTCAACTTACGTCGCTCCTATTTCAGATAGCGTACTGGGCTAGGCGCATCTTAAAGCGCGTGGTATGGCGGGTAAAATGCACTATTAAACTTCTATGATAGGGCAATCAGAGACCCGATTAGATCATTTTATGTTATGATTAATTTAAGAATTCAGCAAAATTCTATCACATTTGTTCAATTTACGTCGCTCCTATTTCAGATAGCGTATTGGGCTAAGCGGCATCTCAAAGCGCATGAAATGGCGAATAAAATGCACTATTAAACTTGTAGGCTAGGGCGAACAGAGACCCGAGTAGATCATTTTACATTATGGTTAATATAAGAATTCAGCGTAATTCTATCACATTTGTTCAACTTACGTCGCTCCTATTTCAGATAGCGTATTGGGCTAAGCGGCATCTTAAAGCGCGTGGAATGGCGAGTAAAATGCACTACTAAACTTCTATGATAGGGCAATCGGAGACCCGATTAGATTATTTTATATTTTGTTCAATATAAAATTTCAAGGAAATTCTATCACATTTGTTCAATTTACGTCGCTCCTATTTCAGATAGCGTATTGGGCTAAGCGGCATCTCAAAGCGCATGAAATGGCGAATAAAATGCACTATTAAACTTCTAGGCTAGGGCGAACAGAGACCCGATTATATCATTTTACATTATGGTTAATAAAAGAATTCAGCGAAATTCTATCACATTTGTTCAATTTACATCGCTCCTATTTCAGATAGCGTATTGGGCTAAGCGGCATCTCAAAGCGCATGAAATGACGAGTAAAATGCACTATTAAACTTCTAGGGTAGGGCAAACAGCGGCCCGATTAGATAATTTTATATTATAGTTAATCTAAGAATTCAGCGAAATTCTATCACATTTGTTCAATTTACGTCGTTCCTATTTCAGATGGCATCCTGGGCTAAGCGAAGTCTTAAAGCGCGTGGAATGGCGAGTAAAATGCACTACTAAACTTCTATGATAGGGCAATCAGAGACCCGATTAGATCATTTTATATTTTGTTTAATATAAGATTCCAGGGAAATTCTATCACATTTGTTCAATTTACGTCGCTCCTATTTCAGATAGCATATTGGGCTAAGCGGCATCTCAAAGCGCATGAAATGACGAGTGAAATGCACTATTAAACTTCTAGGGTAGGGCGAACAGAGACCCGATCAGATCATGTTACATTATGGTTAATAAAAGAATTCAGCGAAATTCTATCTCATTTGTTCAACTTACGTCGCTCCTATTTCAGATAGCGTATTGGGCTAAGCGGCATCTCGAAGCGAATGAATTGGCGAGTAAAGTGCACTATTAAACTTCTAGGCTAGGGCGAACAGAGACCCGATTAGATCATTTTACATTACGGTTAATAAAAGAATTCTGCGAAATTCTATCACATTTGTTCAATTTACATCACTCCTATTACAGATGGCGTACTGGGCTAGGCGGCATCTTAAAGCGCGTGGAATGGCGAGTAAAATCCACTATTAAACTTCTAGGATAAGGCAAACAGAGACCCGAGTAGATCATTTTATATTACGGTTAATATAAGAATTCAGCGTAATTCTATCACATTTGTTCAACTTACGTCGCTCCTATTTCAGATAGCGTACTGGGCTAGGCGCATCTTAAAGCGCGTGGTATGGCGGGTAAAATGCACTATTAAACTTCTATGATAGGGCAATCAGAGACCCGATTAGATCATTTTATGTTATGATTAATTTAAGAATTCAGCAAAATTCTATCACATTTGTTCAATTTACGTCGCTCATATTTCAGATAGCGTATTGGGCTAAGCGGCATCTCAAAGCGCATGAAATGGCGAATAAAATGCACTATTAAACTTGTAGGCTAGGGCGAACAGAGACCCGAGTAGATCATTTTACATTATGGTTAATATAAGAATTCAGCGTAATTCTATCACATTTGTTCAACTTACGTCGCTCCTATTTCAGATAGCGTATTGGGCTAAGCGGCATCTTAAAGCGCGTGGAATGGCGAGTAAAATGCACTACTAAACTTCTATGATAGGGCAATCGGAGACCCGATTAGATTATTTTATATTTTGTTCAATATAAAATTTCAAGGAAATTCTATCACATTTGTTCAATTTACGTCGCTCCTATTTCAGATAGCGTATTGGGCTAAGCGGCATCTCAAAGCGCATGAAATGGCGAATAAAATGCACTATTAAACTTCTAGGCTAGGGCGAACAGAGACCCGATTATATCATTTTACATTATGGTTAATAAAAGAATTCAGCGAAATTCTATCACATTTGTTCAATTTACATCGCTCCTATTTCAGATAGCGTATTGGGCTAAGCGGCATCTCAAAGCGCATGAAATGACGAGTAAAATGCACTATTAAACTTCTAGGGTAGGGCAAACAGCGGCCCGATTAGATAATTTTATATTATAGTTAATCTAAGAATTCAGCGAAATTCTATCACATTTGTTCAATTTACGTCGTTCCTATTTCAGATGGCATCCTGGGCTAAGCGAAGTCTTAAAGCGCGTGGAATGGCGAGTAAAATGCACTACTAAACTTCTATGATAGGGCAATCAGAGACCCGATTAGATCATTTTATATTTTGTTTAATATAAGATTCCAGGGAAATTCTATCACATTTGTTCAATTTACGTCGCTCCTATTTCAGATAGCACATTGGGCTAAGCGGCATCTCAGAGCGTATAAAATGGCGAATAAGATGCACTATTAAAGTTCTAGGGTAGGGCAAACAGAGACCCGATTAGATCATTTTATATTATGGTTAATTTAAGAATTCAGCAAAATTCTATCACATTCGTTCAATTTAGGTCGCTCCTATTTCAGATAGCGTACTGGGCTAGGCGGCATCTTAAAGCGCGTGGAATGGCGAGTAAAATCCACTATTAAACTTCTAGGCTAGGGCGAACAGAGACCCGATTAGATCATTTTACATTATGGTTAATAAAAGAATTCAGCGTAATTCTATCACATTTGTTCATCTTACGTCCCTCCTATTTCAGATAGCGTATTGGGCTAAGCGGCATCTCAAAGCGCATGAAATGGCGAGTAAAATGCACTATTAAACTTCTAGGGTAGGGCAAACAGAGACCCGATTAGATCGTCTAATATTATGGTTAATTTAAGAATTCAGCAAAATTCTATCACATTTGTTCAATTTACGTCGCTCCTATTTCAGACAGCGTATTGGGCTACGCGGCACCTCAAAGCGCATCAAATGGCGAATACAATGCACTATTAAACTTCTAGGCTAGGGCGAACAGAGACCCGATTAGATCATTTTACATTATGGTTAATAAAAGAATTCAGCGAAATTCAATCACATTTGTTCAATTTACGTCGCTCCTATTTCAGATAGCGTACTGGGCTAGGCGGCATCTTAAAGCGCGTGGAATGGCGAGTAAAATGCACTACTAAACTTCTATGATAGGGCAATCAGAGGCCCAATTAGATCATTTTATATTTTGTTCAATATAAGGTTCCAGGGAAATTCTATCACATTTGTTCAATTTACGTCGCTCCTATTTCAGATAGCGTATTGGGCTACGCGGCACCTCAAGCGCATGAAATGGCGAGTAAAATGCACTATTAAACTTGTAGGCTAGGGCGAACAGAGACCCGAGTAGATCATTTTACATTATGGGTAATAAAAGAATTCAGCGAAATTCTATCACATTTGTTCAACTTACGTCGCTCCTATTTCAGATAGCGTATTGGGCTACGCGGCATCTCAAAGCGCATGAAATGGCGAGTAAAATTCACTATTAAACTTCTAGGGTAAGGCAAACAGAGTCCCGATTAGATCATTTTATATTACGGTTAATATAAGACTTCAGCGTAATTCTATCACATTTGTTCAACTTACGTCGCTCCTATTTCAGATAGCGTACTGGTATAGACGGCAACTTAAAGCGCGTGGAAGGGCGAGTAAAATGCACTACTAAACTTCTATGATAGGGCAATCAGAGACCCGATTACATCATTTTATATTTTGGTTAATATAAGAATTCAGTGAAATTCTGTCACATTTGTTCAATTTACATCGCTCATATTTCAGATAGCGTACTGGGCTAGGCGGCACCTTAAAGCGCGTGGAATGGCGAGTGAAATCCACTATTAAACTTCTAGGCTAGGGCGAACAGAGACCCGATTAGATCATTTTACATTATGGTCAATAAAAGAATTCAGCGAAATTCTATAACATTTGTTCAATTTACATCGCTCCTATTTCAGATGGCGTACTGGGCTAGGCGGCATCTTAAAGCGCGTGGAATGGCGAGTAAAATCCACTATTAAACTTCTAGGATAAGGCAAACAGAGTCCCGAGTAGATCATTTTATATTACGGTTAATATAAGAATTCAGCGTAATTCTATCACATTTGTTCAATTTACGTCGCTCCTATTTCAGGTAGCGTACTGGGCTATGCGCATCTTAAAGCGCGTGGAATGGCGAGTAAAATGCACTATTAAACTTCTATGATAGGGCAATCAGAGACCCGATTAGATCATTTTATGTTATGATTAATTTAAGAATTCAGCAAAATTCTATCACATTTGTTCAATTTACGTCGTTCCTATTTCAGATAGCATACTGGGCTATGCGCATCTTAAAGCGCGTGGAATGGCGTGTAAGATGCACTATTAAACTTCTATGATAGGGCAATCAGAGACCCGATTAGATCATTTTATATTTTGTTTAATATAAGATTCCAGGGAAATTCCATCACATTTGTTCAATTTACGTCGCTCCTATTTCAGATAGCATATTGGGCTCAGCGGCATCTCAAAGCGCATGAAATGACGAGTGAAATGCACTATTAAACTTCTAGGGTAGGGCGAACAGAGACCCGATCAGATCATGTTACATTATGGTTAATAAAAGAATTCAGCGAAATTCTATCTCATTTGTTCAACTTACGTCGCTCCTATTTCAGATAGCGTATTGGGCTAAGCGGCATCTCGAAGCGAATGAATTGGCGAGTAAAGTGCACTATTAAACTTCTAGGCTAGGGCGAACAGAGACCCGATTATATCATTTTACATTATGGTTAATTAAAGAATTCAGCGAAATTCTATCACATTTGTTCATCTTACGTCCCTCCTATTTCAGATAGCGTATTGGGCAAAGCGGCATCTCAGAGCGTATAAAATGGCGAATAAAATGCACTATTAAAGTTCTAGGGTAGGGCAAACAGAGACCCGATTAGATCATTTTATATTATGGTTAATTTAAGAATTCAGCAAAATTCTATCACATTCGTTCAATTTAGGTCGCTCCTATTTCAGATAGCGTACTGGGCTAGGCGGCATCTTAAAGCGCGTGGAATGGCGAGTAAAATCCACTATTAAACTTCTAGGGTAGGGCGAACAGAGACCCGAGTAGATCATTTTACATTATGGTTAATATAAGAATTCAGCGTAATTCTATCACATTTGTTCAACTTACGTCGCTCCTATTTCAGATAGCGTATAGGGCTAAGCGGCATCTTAAAGCGCGTGGAATGGCGAGTAAAATGCACTACTAAACTTCTATGATAGTGCAATCGGAGACCCGATTAGATTATTTTATATTTTGTTCAATATAAAATTTCAAGGAAATTCTATCACATTTGTTCAATTTACGTCGCTCCTATTTCAGATAGCGTATTGGGCTAAGCGGCATCTCAAAGCGCATGAAATGGCGAATAAAATGCACTATTAAACTTCTAGGCTAGGGCGAACAGAGACCCGATTAGATCATTTTACATTATGGTTAATCTAAGAATTCAGCGAAATTCTATCACATTTGTTCAATTTACGTCGTTCCTATTTCAGATGGCATCCTGGGCTAAGCGAAGTCTTAAAGCGCGTGGAATGGCGAGTAAAATGCACTACTAAACTTCTATGATAGGGCAATCAGAGACCCGATTAGATCATTTTATATTTTGTTTAATATAAGATTCCAGGGAAATTCCATCACATTTGTTCAATTTACGTCGCTCCTATTTCAGATAGCATATTGGGCTCAGCGGCATCTCAAAGCGCATGAAATGACGAGTGAAATGCACTATTAAACTTCTAGGGTAGGGCGAACAGAGACCCGATCAGATCATGTTACATTATGGTTAATAAAAGAATTCAGCGAAATTCTATCTCATTTGTTCAACTTACGTCGCTCCTATTTCAGATAGCGTATTGGGCTAAGCGGCATCTCGAAGCGAATGAATTGGCGAGTAAAGTGCACTATTAAACTTCTAGGCTAGGGCGAACAGAGACCCGATTATATCTTTTTACATTATGGTTAATTAAAGAATTCAGCGAAATTCTATCACATTTGTTCATCTTACGTCCCTCCTATTTCAGATAGCGTATTGGGCAAAGCGGCATCTCAGAGCGTATAAAATGGCGAATAAAATGCACTATTAAAGTTCTAGGGTAGGGCAAACAGAGACCCGATTAGATCATTTTATATTATGGTTAATTTAAGAATTCAGCAAAATTCTATCACATTCGTTCAATTTAGGTCGCTCCTATTTCAGATAGCGTACTGGGCTAGGCGGCATCTTAAAGCGCGTGGAATGGCGAGTAAAATGCACTATTAAACTTCTAGGGTAGGGCGAACAGAGACCCGAGTAGATCATTTTACATTATGGTTAATATAAGAATTCAGCGTAATTCTATCACATTTGTTCAATTTACGTCGCTCCTATTTCAGATAGCGTATTGGGCTAAGCGGCATCTTAAAGCGCGTGGAATGGCGAGTAAAATGCACTACTAAACTTCTATGATAGTGCAATCGGAGACCCGATTAGATTATTTTATATTTTGTTCAATATAAAATTTCAAGGAAATTCTATCACATTTGTTCAATTTACGTCGCTCCTATTTCAGATAGCGTATTGGGCTAAGCGGCATCTCAAAGCGCATGAAATGGCGAATAAAATGCACTATTAAACTTCTAGGCTAGGGCGAACAGAGACCCGATTAGATCATTTTACATTATGGTTAATCTAAGAATTCAGCGAAATTCTATCACATTTGTTCAATTTACGTCGTTCCTATTTCAGATGGCATCCTGGGCTAAGCGAAGTCTTAAAGCGCGTGGAATGGCGAGTAAAATGCACTACTAAACTTCTATGATAGGGCAATCAGAGACCCGATTAGATCATTTTATATTTTGTTTAATATAAGATTCCAGGGAAATTCCATCACATTTGTTCAATTTACGTCGCTCCTATTTCAGATAGCATATTGGGCTCAGCGGCATCTCAAACCGCATGAAATGACGAGTGAAATGCACTATTAAACTTCTAGGGTAGGGCGAACAGAGACCCGATCAGATCATGTTACATTATGGTTAATAAAAGAATTCAGCGAAATTCTATCTCATTTGTTCAACTTACGTCGCTCCTATTTCAGATAGCGTATTGGGCTAAGCGGCATCTCGAAGCGAATGAATTGGCGAGTAAAGTGCACTATTAAACTTCTAGGCTAGGGCGAACAGAGACCCGATTATATCATTTTACATTATGGTTAATTAAAGAATTCAGCGAAATTCTATCACATTTGTTCATCTTACGTCCCTCCTATTTCAGATAGCGTATTGGGCAAAGCGGCATCTCAGAGCGTATAAAATGGCGAATAAAATGCACTATTAAAGTTCTAGGGTAGGGCAAACAGAGACCCGATTAGATCATTTTATATTATGGTTAATTTAAGAATTCAGCGAAATTCTATCACATTTGTTCAATTTACATCGCTCCTATTTCAGATGGCGTACTGGGCTAGGCGGCATCTTAAAGCGCGTGGAATGGCGAGTAAAATCCACTATTAAACTTCTAGGCTAGGGCGAACAGAGACCCGATTAGATCATTTTACATTATGGTTAATAAAAGAATTCTGCGAAATTCTATCACATTTGTTCAATTTACATCGCTCCTATTACAGATGGCGTACTGGGCTAGGCGGCATCTTAAAGCGCGTGGAATGGCGAGTAAAATCCACTATTAAACTTCTAGGATAAGGCAAACAGAGACCCGAGTAGATCATTTTATATTACGGTTAATATAAGAATTCAGCGTAATTCTATCACATTTGTTCAACTTACGTCGCTCCTATTTCAGATAGCGTACTGGGCTAGGCGCATCTTAAAGCGCGTGGTATGGCGAGTAAAATGCACTATTAAACTTCTATGATAGGGCAATCAGAGACCCGATTAGATCATTTTATGTTATGATTAATTTAAGAATTCATCAAAATTCTATCACATTTGTTCAATTTACGTCGCTCATATTTCAGATAGCGTATTGGGCTAAGCGGCATCTCAAAGCGCATGAAATGGCGAATAAAATGCACTATTAAACTTCTAGGCTAGTGCGAACAGAGACCCGAGTAGATCATTTTACATTATGGTTAATATAAGAATTCAGCGTAATTCTATCACATTTGTTCAACTTACGTCGCTCCTATTTCAGATAGCGTATTGGGCTAAGCGGCATCTTAAAGCGCGTGGAATGGCGAGTAAAATGCACTACTAAACTTCTATGATAGGGCAATCGGAGACCCGATTAGATTATTTTATATTTTGTTCAATATAAAATTTCAAGGAAATTCTATCACATTTGTTCAATTTACGTCGCTCCTATTTCAGATAGCGTATTGGGCTAAGCGGCATCTCAAAGCGCATGAAATGGCGAATGAAATGCACTATTAAACTTCTAGGCTAGGGCGAACAGAGACCCGATTAGATCATTTTACATTATGGTTAATAAAAGAATTCAGCGAAATTCTATCACATTTGTTCAATTTACATCGCTCCTATTTCAGATAGCGTATTGGGCTAAGCGGCATCTCAAAGCGCATGAAATGACGAGTAAAATGCACTATTAAACTTCTAGGGTAGGGCAAACAGCGGCCCGATTAGATAATTTTATATTATAGTTAATCTAAGAATTCAGCGAAATTCTATCACATTTGTTCAATTTACGTCGTTCCTATTTCAGATGGCATCCTGGGCTAAGCGAAGTCTTAAAGCGCGTGGAATGGCGAGTAAAATGCACTACTAAACTTCTATGATAGGGCAATCAGAGACCCGATTAGATCATTTTATATTTTGTTTAATATAAGATTCCAGGGAAATTCTATCACATTTGTTCAATTTACGTCGCTCCTATTTCAGATAGCATATTGGGCTAAGCGGCATCTCAAAGCGCATGAAATGACGAGTGAAATGCACTATTAAACTTCTAGGGTAGGGCGAACAGAGACCCGATCAGATCATGTTACATTATGGTTAATAAAAGAATTCAGCGAAATTCTATCTCATTTGTTCAACTTACGTCGCTCCTATTTCAGATAGCGTATTGGGCTAAGCGGCATCTCGAAGCGAATGAATTGGCGAGTAAAGTGCACTATTAAACTTCTAGGCTAGGGCGAACAGAGACCCGATTAGATCATTTTACATTACGGTTAATAAAAGAATTCTGCGAAATTCTATCACATTTGTTCAATTTACATCGCTCCTATTACAGATGGCGTACTGGGCTAGGCGGCATCTTAAAGCGCGTGGAATGGCGAGTAAAATCCACTATTAAACTTCTAGGATAAGGCAAACAGAGACCCGAGTAGATCATTTTATATTACGGTTAATATAAGAATTCAGCGTAATTCTATCACATTTGTTCAACTTACGTCGCTCCTATTTCAGATAGCGTACTGGGCTAGGCGCATCTTAAAGCGCGTGGTATGGCGGGTAAAATGCACTATTAAACTTCTATGATAGGGCAATCAGAGACCCGATTAGATCATTTTATGTTATGATTAATTTAAGAATTCAGCAAAATTCTATCACATTTGTTCAATTTACGTCGCTCATATTTCAGATAGCGTATTGGGCTAAGCGGCATCTCAAAGCGCATGAAATGGCGAATAAAATGCACTATTAAACTTGTAGGCTAGGGCGAACAGAGACCCGAGTAGATCATTTTACATTATGGTTAATATAAGAATTCAGCGTAATTCTATCACATTTGTTCAACTTACGTCGCTCCTATTTCAGATAGCGTATTGGGCTAAGCGGCATCTTAAAGCGCGTGGAATGGCGAGTAAAATGCACTACTAAACTTCTATGATAGGGCAATCGGAGACCCGATTAGATTATTTTATATTTTGTTCAATATAAAATTTCAAGGAAATTCTATCACATTTGTTCAATTTACGTCGCTCCTATTTCAGATAGCGTATTGGGCTAAGCGGCATCTCAAAGCGCATGAAATGGCGAATAAAATGCACTATTAAACTTCTAGGCTAGGGCGAACAGAGACCCGATTATATCATTTTACATTATGGTTAATAAAAGAATTCAGCGAAATTCTATCACATTTGTTCAATTTACATCGCTCCTATTTCAGATAGCGTATTGGGCTAAGCGGCATCTCAAAGCGCATGAAATGACGAGTAAAATGCACTATTAAACTTCTAGGGTAGGGCAAACAGCGGCCCGATTAGATAATTTTATATTATAGTTAATCTAAGAATTCAGCGAAATTCTATCACATTTGTTCAATTTACGTCGTTCCTATTTCAGATGGCATCCTGGGCTAAGCGAAGTCTTAAAGCGCGTGGAATGGCGAGTAAAATGCACTACTAAACTTCTATGATAGGGCAATCAGAGACCCGATTAGATCATTTTATATTTTGTTTAATATAAGATTCCAGGGAAATTCTATCACATTTGTTCAATTTACGTCGCTCCTATTTCAGATAGCACATTGGGCTAAGCGGCATCTCAGAGCGTATAAAATGGCGAATAAGATGCACTATTAAAGTTCTAGGGTAGGGCAAACAGAGACCCGATTAGATCATTTTATATTATGGTTAATTTAAGAATTCAGCAAAATTCTATCACATTCGTTCAATTTAGGTCGCTCCTATTTCAGATAGCGTACTGGGCTAGGCGGCATCTTAAAGCGCGTGGAATGGCGAGTAAAATCCACTATTAAACTTCTAGGCTAGGGCGAACAGAGACCCGATTAGATCATTTTACATTATGGTTAATAAAAGAATTCAGCGTAATTCTATCACATTTGTTCATCTTACGTCCCTCCTATTTCAGATAGCGTATTGGGCTAAGCGGCATCTCAAAGCGCATGAAATGGCGAGAAAAATGCACTATTAAACTTCTAGGGTAGGGCAAACAGAGACCCGATTAGATCGTCTAATATTATGGTTAATTTAAGAATTCAGCAAAATTCTATCACATTTGTTCAATTTACGTCGCTCCTATTTCAGACAGCGTATTGGGCTACGCGGCACCTCAAAGCGCATCAAATGGCGAATACAATGCACTATTAAACTTCTAGGCTAGGGCGAACAGAGACCCCATTAGATCATTTTACATTATGGTTAATAAAAGAATTCAGCGAAATTCAATCACATTTGTTCAATTTACGTCGCTCCTATTTCAGATAGCGTACTGGGCTAGGCGGCATCTTAAAGCGCGTGGAATGGCGAGTAAAATGCACTACTAAACCTCTATGATAGGGCAATCGGTGGCCCAATTAGATCATTTTATATTTTGTTCAATATAAGGTTCCAGGGAAATTCTATCACATTTGTTCAATTTACGTCGCTCCTATTTCAGATAGCGTATTGGGCTACGCGGCACCTCAAGCGCATGAAATGGCGAGTAAAATGCACTATTAAACTTGTAGGCTAGGGCGAACAGAGACCCGAGTAGATCATTTTACATTATGGGTAATAAAAGAATTCAGCGAAATTCTATCACATTTGTTCAACTTACGTCGCTCCTATTTCAGATAGCGTATTGGGCTACGCGGCATCTCAAAGCGCATGAAATGGCGAGTAAAATTCACTATTAAACTTCTAGGGTAAGGCAAACAGAGTCCCGATTAGATCATTTTATATTACGGTTAATATAAGAATTCAGCGTAATTCTATCACATTTGTTCAACTTACGTCGCTCCTATTTCAGATAGCGTACTGGTATAGACGGCAACTTAAAGCGCGTGGAAGGGCGAGTAAAATGCACTACTAAACTTCTATGATAGGGCAATCAGAGACCCGATTACATCATTTTATATTTTGGTTAATATAAGAATTCAGTGAAATTCTGTCACATTTGTTCAATTTACATCGCTCATATTTCAGATAGCGTACTGGGCTAGGCGGCACCTTAAAGCGCGTGGAATGGCGAGTGAAATCCACTATTAAACTTCTAGGCTAGGGCGAACAGAGACCCGATTAGATCATTTTACATTATGGTCAATAAAAGAATTCAGCGAAATTCTATCACATTTGTTCAATTTACATCGCTCCTATTTCAGATGGCGTACTGGGCTAGGCGGCATCTTAAAGCGCGTGGAATGGCGAGTAAAATCCACTATTAAACTTCTAGGATAAGGCAAACAGAGACCCGAGTAGATCATTTTATATTACGGTTAATATAAGAATTCAGCGTAATTCTATCACATTTGTTCAATTTACGTCGCTCCTATTTCAGGTAGCGTACTGGGCTATGCGCATCTTAAAGCGCGTGGAATGGCGTGTAAGATGCACTATTAAACTTCTATGATAGGGCAATCAGAGACCCGATTAGATCATTTTATATTTTGTTTAATATAAGATTCCAGGGAAATTCCGTCACATTTGTTCAATTTACGTCGCTCCTATTTCAGATAGCATATTGGGCTCAGCGGCATCTCAAAGCGCATGAAATGACGAGTGAAATGCACTATTAAACTTCTAGGGTAGGGCGAACAGAGACCCGATCAGATCATGTTACATTATGGTTAATAAAAGAATTCAGCGAAATTCTATCTCATTTGTTCAACTTACGTCGCTCCTATTTCAGATAGCGTATTGGGCTAAGCGGCATCTCGAAGCGAATGAATTGGCGAGTAAAGTGCACTATTAAACTTCTAGGCTAGGGCGAACAGAGACCCGATTATATCTTTTTACATTATGGTTAATTAAAGAATTCAGCGAAATTCTATCACATTTGTTCATCTTACGTCCCTCCTATTTCAGATAGCGTATTGGGCAAAGCGGCATCTCAGAGCGTATAAAATGGCGAATAAAATGCACTATTAAAGTTCTAGGGTAGGGCAAACAGAGACCCGATTAGATCATTTTATATTATGGTTAATTTAAGAATTCAGCAAAATTCTATCACATTCGTTCAATTTAGGTCGCTCCTATTTCAGATAGCGTACTGGGCTAGGCGGCATCTTAAAGCGCGTGGAATGGCGAGTAAAATCCACTATTAAACTTCTAGGGTAGGGCGAACAGAGACCCGAGTAGATCATTTTACATTATGGTTAATATAAGAATTCAGCGTAATTCTATCACATTTGTTCAACTTACGTCGCTCCTATTTCAGATAGCGTATAGGGCTAAGCGGCATCTTAAAGCGCGTGGAATGGCGAGTAAAATGCACTACTAAACTTCTATGATAGTGCAATCGGAGACCCGATTAGATTATTTTATATTTTGTTCAATATAAAATTTCAAGGAAATTCTATCACATTTGTTCAATTTACGTCGCTCCTATTTCAGATAGCGTATTGGGCTAAGCGGCATCTCAAAGCGCATGAAATGGCGAGTAAAATGCACTATTAAACTTCTAGGCTAGGGCGAACAGAGACCCGATTAGATCATTTTACATTATGGTTAATCTAAGAATTCAGCGAAATTCTATCACATTTGTTCAATTTACGTCGTTCCTATTTCAGATGGCATCCTGGGCTAAGCGAAGTCTTAAAGCGCGTGGAATGGCGAGTAAAATGCACTACTAAACTTCTATGATAGGGCAATCAGAGACCCGATTAGATCATTTTATATTTTGTTTAATATAAGATTCCAGGGAAATTCCATCACATTTGTTCAATTTACGTCGCTCCTATTTCAGATAGCATATTGGGCTCAGCGGCATCTCAAACCGCATGAAATGACGAGTGAAATGCACTATTAAACTTCTAGGGTAGGGCGAACAGAGACCCGATCAGATCATGTTACATTATGGTTAATAAAAGAATTCAGCGAAATTCTATCTCATTTGTTCAACTTACGTCGCTCCTATTTCAGATAGCGTATTGGGCTAAGCGGCATCTCGAAGCGAATGAATTGGCGAGTAAAGTGCACTATTAAACTTCTAGGCTAGGGCGAACAGAGACCCGATTATATCATTTTACATTATGGTTAATTAAAGAATTCAGCGAAATTCTATCACATTTGTTCATCTTACGTCCCTCCTATTTCAGATAGCGTATTGGGCAAAGCGGCATCTCAGAGCGTATAAAATGGCGAATAAAATGCACTATTAAAGTTCTAGGGTAGGGCAAACAGAGACCCGATTAGATCATTTTATATTATGGTTAATTTAAGAATTCAGCGAAATTCTATCACATTTGTTCAATTTACATCGCTCCTATTTCAGATGGCGTACTGGGCTAGGCGGCATCTTAAAGCGCGTGGAATGGCGAGTAAAATCCACTATTAAACTTCTAGGCTAGGGCGAACAGAGACCCGATTAGATCATTTTACATTATGGTTAATAAAAGAATTCAGCGAAATTCTATCACATTTGTTCAATTTACATCGCTCCTATTACAGATGGCGTACTGGGCTAGGCGGCATCTTAAAGCGCGTGGAATGGCGAGTAAAATCCACTATTAAACTTCTAGGATAAGGCAAACAGAGACCCGAGTAGATCATTTTATATTACGGTTAATATAAGAATTCAGCGTAATTCTATCACATTTGTTCAACTTACGTCGCTCCTATTTCAGATAGCGTACTGGGCTAGGCGCATCTTAAAGCGCGTGGTATGGCGAGTAAAATGCACTATTAAACTTCTGTGATAGGGCAATCAGAGACCCGATTAGATCATTTTATGTTATGATTAATTTAAGAATTCAGCAAAATTCTATCACATTTGTTCAATTTACGTCGCTCCTATTTCAGATAGCGTATTGGGCTAAGCGGCATCTCAAAGCGCATGAAATGGCGAATAAAATGCACTATTAAACTTCTAGGCTAGTGCGAACAGAGACCCGAGTAGATCATTTTATATTATGGTTAATATAAGAATTCAGCGTAATTCTATCACATTTGTTCAACTTACGTCGCTCCTATTTCAGATAGCGTATTGGGCTAAGCGGCATCTTAAAGCGCGTGGAATGGCGAGTAAAATGCACTACTAAACTTCTATGATAGGGCAATCGGAGACCCGATTAGATTATTTTATATTTTGTTCAATATAAAATTTCAAGGAAATTCTATCACATTTGTTCAATTTACGTCGCTCCTATTTCAGATAGCGTATTGGGCTAAGCGGCATCTCAAAGCGCATGAAATGGCGAATAAAATGCACTATTAAACTTCTAGGCTAGGGCGAACAGAGACCCGATTAGATCATTTTACATTATGGTTAATAAAAGAATTCAGCGAAATTCTATCACATTTGTTCAATTTACATCGCTCCTATTTCAGATAGCGTATTGGGCTAAGCGGCATCTCAAAGCGCATGAAATGACGAGTAAAATGCACTATTAAACTTCTAGGGTAGGGCAAACAGCGGCCCGATTAGATAATTTTATATTATAGTTAATCTAAGAATTCAGCGAAATTCTATCACATTTGTTCAATTTACGTCGTTCCTATTTCAGATGGCATCCTGGGCTAAGCGAAGTCTTAAAGCGCGTGGAATGGCGAGTAAAATGCACTACTAAACTTCTATGATAGGGCAATCAGAGACCCGATTAGATCATTTTATATTTTGTTTAATATAAGATTCCAGGGAAATTCTATCACATTTGTTCAATTCACGTCGCTCCTATTTCAGATAGCATATTGGGCTAAGCGGCATCTCAAAGCGCATGAAATGACGAGTGAAATGCACTATTAAACTTCTAGGGTAGGGCGAACAGAGACCCGATCAGATCATGTTACATTATGGTTAATAAAAGAATTCAGCGAAATTCTATCTCATTTGTTCAACTTACGTCGCTCCTATTTCAGATAGCGTATTGGGCTAAGCGGCATCTCGAAGCGAATGAATTGGCGAGTAAAGTGCACTATTAAACTTCTAGGCTAGGGCGAACAGAGACCCGATTAGATCATTTTACATTACGGTTAATAAAAGAATTCTGCGAAATTCTATCACATTTGTTCAATTTACATCGCTCCTATTACAGATGGCGTACTGGGCTAGGCGGCATCTTAAAGCGCGTGGAATGGCGAGTAAAATCCACTATTAAACTTCTAGGATAAGGCAAACAGAGACCCGAGTAGATCATTTTATATTACGGTTAATATAAGAATTCAGCGTAATTCTATCACATTTGTTCAACTTACGTCGCTCCTATTTCAGATAGCGTACTGGGCTAGGCGCATCTTAAAGCGCGTGGTATGGCGGGTAAAATGCACTATTAAACTTCTATGATAGGGCAATCAGAGACCCGATTAGATCATTTTATGTTATGATTAATTTAAGAATTCAGCAAAATTCTATCACATTTGTTCAATTTACGTCGCTCATATTTCAGATAGCGTATTGGGCTAAGCGGCATCTCAAAGCGCATGAAATGGCGAATAAAATGCACTATTAAACTTGTAGGCTAGGGCGAACAGAGACCCGAGTAGATCATTTTACATTATGGTTAATATAAGAATTCAGCGTAATTCTATCACATTTGTTCAACTTACGTCGCTCCTATTTCAGATAGCGTATTGGGCTAAGCGGCATCTTAAAGCGCGTGGAATGGCGAGTAAAATGCACTACTAAACTTCTATGATAGGGCAATCGGAGACCCGATTAGATTATTTTATATTTTGTTCAATATAAAATTTCAAGGAAATTCTATCACATTTGTTCAATTTACGTCGCTCCTATTTCAGATAGCGTATTGGGCTAAGCGGCATCTCAAAGCGCATGAAATGGCGAAAGAATGCACTATTAAACTTCTAGGCTAGGGCGAACAGAGACCCGATTATATCATTTTACATTATGGTTAATAAAAGAATTCAGCGAAATTCTATCACATTTGTTCAATTTACATCGCTCCTATTTCAGATAGCGTATTGGGCTAAGCGGCATCTCAAAGCGCATGAAATGACGAGTAAAATGCACTATTAAACTTCTAGGGTAGGGCAAACAGCGGCCCGATTAGATAATTTTATATTATAGTTAATCTAAGAATTCAGCGAAATTCTATCACATTTGTTCAATTTACGTCGTTCCTATTTCAGATGGCATCCTGGGCTAAGCGAAGTCTTAAAGCGCGTGGAATGGCGAGTAAAATGCACTACTAAACTTCTATGATAGGGCAATCAGAGACCCGATTAGATCATTTTATATTTTGTTTAATATAAGATTCCAGGGAAATTCTATCACATTTGTTCAATTTACGTCGCTCCTATTTCAGATAGCACATTGGGCTAAGCGGCATCTCAGAGCGTATAAAATGGCGAATAAGATGCACTATTAAAGTTCTAGGGTAGGGCAAACAGAGACCCGATTAGATCATTTTATATTATGGTTAATTTAAGAATTCAGCAAAATTCTATCACATTCGTTCAATTTAGGTCGCTCCTATTTCAGATAGCGTACTGGGCTAGGCGGCATCTTAAAGCGCGTGGAATGGCGAGTAAAATCCACTATTAAACTTCTAGGCTAGGGCGAACAGAGACCCGATTAGATCATTTTACATTATGGTTAATAAAAGAATTCAGCGTAATTCTATCACATTTGTTCATCTTACGTCCCTCCTATTTCAGATAGCGTATTGGGCTAAGCGGCATCTCAAAGCGCATGAAATGGCGAGTAAAATGCACTATTAAACTTCTAGGGTAGGGCAAACAGAGACCCGATTAGATCATCTAATATTATGGTTAATTTAAGAATTCAGCAAAATTCTATCACATTTGTTCAATTTACGTCGCTCCTATTTCAGACAGCGTATTGGGCTACGCGGCACCTCAAAGCGCATGAAATGGCGAATACAATGCACTATTAAACTTCTAGGCTAGGGCGAACAGAGACCCGATTAGATCATTTTACATTATGGTTAATAAAAGAATTCAGCGAAATTCAATCACATTTGTTCAATTTACGTCGCTCCTATTTCAGATAGCGTACTGGGCTAGGCGGCATCTTAAAGCGCGTGGAATGGCGAGTAAAATGCACTACTAAACCTCTATGATAGGGCAATCAGAGGCCCAATTAGATCATTTTATATTTTGTTCAATATAAGGTTCCAGGGAAATTCTATCACATTTGTTCAATTTACGTCGCTCCTATTTCAGATAGCGTATTGGGCTACGCGGCACCTCAAGCGCATGAAATGGCGAGTAAAATGCACTATTAAACTTGTAGGCTAGGGCGAACAGAGACCCGAGTAGATCATTTTACATTATGGTTAATAAAAGAATTCAGCGAAATTCTATCACATTTGTTCAACTTACGTCGCTCCTATTTCAGATAGCGTATTGGGCTACGCGGCATCTCAAAGCGCATGAAATGGCGAGTAAAATTCACTATTAAACTTCTAGGGTAAGGCAAACAGAGTCCCGATTAGATCATTTTATATTACGGTTAATATAAGACTTCAGCGTAATTCTATCACATTTGTTCAACTTACGTCGCTCCTATTTCAGATAGCGTACTGGTATAGACGGCAACTTAAAGCGCGTGGAAGGGCGAGTAAAATGCACTACTAAACTTCTATGATAGGGCAATCAGAGACCCGATTACATCATTTTATATTTTGGTTAATATAAGAATTCAGTGAAATTCTGTCACATTTGTTCAATTTACATCGCTCATATTTCAGATAGCGTACTGGGCTAGGCGGCACCTTAAAGCGCGTGGAATGGCGAGTGAAATCCACTATTAAACTTCTAGGCTAGGGCGAACAGAGACCCGATTAGATCATTTTACATTATGGTCAATAAAAGAATTCAGCGAAATTCTATCACATTTGTTCAATTTACATCGCTCCTATTTCAGATGGCGTACTGGGCTAGGCGGCATCTTAAAGCGCGTGGAATGGCGAGTAAAATCCACTATTAAACTTCTAGGATAAGGCAAACAGAGACCCGAGTAGATCATTTTATATTACGGTTAATATAAGAATTCAGCGTAATTCTATCACATTTGTTCAATTTACGTCGCTCCTATTTCAGATAGCGTACTGGGCTATGCGCATCTTAAAGCGCGTGGAATGGCGAGTAAAATGCACTATTAAACTTCTATGATAGGGCAATCAGAGACCCGATTAGATCATTTTATGTTATGATTAATTTAAGAATTCAGCAAAATTCTATCACATTTGTTCAATTTACGTCGTTCCTATTTCAGATAGCATACTGGGCTATGCGCATCTTAAAGCGCGTGGAATGGCGTGTAAGATGCACTATTAAACTTCTATGATAGGGCAATCAGAGACCCGATTAGATCATTTTATATTTTGTTTAATATAAGATTCCAGGGAAATTCCATCACATTTGTTCAATTTACGTCGCTCCTATTTCAGATAGCATATTGGGCTCAGCGGCATCTCAAAGCGCATGAAATGACGAGTGAAATGCACTATTAAACTTCTAGGGTAGGGCGAACAGAGACCCGATCAGATCATGTTACATTATGGTTAATAAAAGAATTCAGCGAAATTCTATCTCATTTGTTCAACTTACGTCGCTCCTATTTCAGATAGCGTATTGGGCTAAGCGGCATCTCGAAGCGAATGAATTGGCGAGTAAAGTGCACTATTAAACTTCTAGGCTAGGGCGAACAGAGACCCGATTATATCTTTTTACATTATGGTTAATTAAAGAATTCAGCGAAATTCTATCACATTTGTTCATCTTACGTCCCTCCTATTTCAGATAGCGTATTGGGCAAAGCGGCATCTCAGAGCGTATAAAATGGCGAATAAAATGCACTATTAAAGTTCTAGGGTAGGGCAAACAGAGACCCGATTAGATCATTTTATATTATGGTTAATTTAAGAATTCAGCAAAATTCTATCACATTCGTTCAATTTAGGTCGCTCCTATTTCAGATAGCGTACTGGGCTAGGCGGCATCTTAAAGCGCGTGGAATGGCGAGTAAAATCCACTATTAAACTTCTAGGGTAGGGCGAACAGAGACCCGAGTAGATCATTTTACATTATGGTTAATATAAGAATTCAGCGTAATTCTATCACATTTGTTCAACTTACGTCGCTCCTATTTCAGATAGCGTATAGGGCTAAGCGGCATCTTAAAGCGCGTGGAATGGCGAGTAAAATGCACTAATAAACTTCTATGATAGTGCAATCGGAGACCCGATTAGATTATTTTATATTTTGTTCAATATAAAATTTCAAGGAAATTCTATCACATTTGTTCAATTTACGTCGCTCCTATTTCAGATAGCGTATTGGGCTAAGCGGCATCTCAAAGCGCATGAAATGGCGAATAAAATGCACTATTAAACTTCTAGGCTAGGGCGAACAGAGACCCGATTAGATCATTTTACATTATGGTTAATCTAAGAATTCAGCGAAATTCTATCACATTTGTTCAATTTACGTCGTTCCTATTTCAGATGGCATCCTGGGCTAAGCGAAGTCTTAAAGCGCGTGGAATGGCGAGTAAAATGCACTACTAAACTTCTATGATAGGGCAATCAGAGACCCGATTAGATCATTTTATATTTTGTTTAATATAAGATTCCAGGGAAATTCCATCACATTTGTTCAATTTACGTCGCTCCTATTTCAGATAGCATATTGGGCTCAGCGGCATCTCAAACCGCATGAAATGACGAGTGAAATGCACTATTAAACTTCTAGGGTAGGGCGAACAGAGACCCGATCAGATCATGTTACATTATGGTTAATAAAAGAATTCAGCGAAATTCTATCTCATTTGTTCAACTTACGTCGCTCCTATTTCAGATAGCGTATTGGGCTAAGCGGCATCTCGAAGCGAATGAATTGGCGAGTAAAGTGCACTATTAAACTTCTAGGCTAGGGCGAACAGAGACCCGATTATATCATTTTACATTATGGTTAATTAAAGAATTCAGCGAAATTCTATCACATTTGTTCATCTTACGTCCCTCCTATTTCAGATAGCGTATTGGGCAAAGCGGCATCTCAGAGCGTATAAAATGGCGAATAAAATGCACTATTAAAGTTCTAGGGTAGGGCAAACAGAGACCCGATTAGATCATTTTATATTATGGTTAATTTAAGAATTCAGCAAAATTCTATCACATTCGTTCAATTTAGGTCGCTCCTATTTCAGATAGCGTACTGGGCTAGGCGGCACCTTAAAGCGCGTGGAATGGCGAGTAAAATCCACTATTAAACTTCTAGGCTAGGGCGAACAGAGACCCGATTAGATAATTTTACATTATGGTTTATAAAAGAATTCAGCGAAATTCTATCACATTTGTTCTATTTACGTCGCTCCTATATCAGATAGCGTATTGGGCAAAGCGGCATCTCAAAGCGTATGAAATGGCGAATAAAATGCACTATTAAAGTTCTAGGCTAGGGCGAACAGAGACCCGATTAGATCATTTTACATTATGGTTAATAAAAGAATTCAGCGTAATTCTATCACATTTGTTCATCTTACGTCCCTCCTATTTCAGATAGCGTATTGGGCTAAGCGGCATCTCAAAGCGCATGAAATGGCGAGAAAAATGCACTATTAAACTTCTAGGGTAGGGCAAACAGAGACCCGATTAGATCGTCTAATATTATGGTTAATTTAAGAATTCAGCAAAATTCTATCACATTTGTTCAATTTACGTCGCTCCTATTTCAGATAGCGTATTGGGCTAAGCGGCATCTCAAAGCGCATGAAATGGCGAGTAAAATGCACTATTAAACTTCTAGGGTAGGGCAAACAGAGACCCGATTAGATCATTTTACATTAAGGTTAATATAAGAATTCACGGAAATTCTATCACATTTGTTCAATTTACGTCGCTCCTATTTCAGATAGCGTATTGGGCTAAGCGGCATCTCAAAGCGCATGAAATGGCGAGTAAAGTTCACTATTAAACTTCTAGGATAAGTCAAACAGAGACCCGATTAGATCATTTTATATTACGGTTAATATAAGAATTCAGCGTAATTCTATCACATTTGTTCAATTTACGTCGCTCGTATTTCAGATAGCGTATTGGGCTAAGCGGCATCTCAAAGCGCAAGGAATGGCGAGTAAAATGCACTATTAAACTTGTAGGCTAGGGCGAACAGAGACCCGAGTAGATCATTTTACATTATGGGTAATAAAAGAATTCAGCGAAATTCTATCACATTTGTTCAACTTACGTCGCTCCTATTTCAGATAGCGTATTGGGCTAAGCGGCATCTCAAAGCGCATGAAATGGCGAGTAAAGTTCACTATTAAACTTCTAGGATAAGTCAAACAGAGACCCGATTAGATCATTTTATATTACGGTTAATATAAGAATTCAGCGTAATTCTATCACATTTGTTCAATTTACGTCGCTCCTATTTCAGACAGCGTATTGGGCTACGCGGCATCTCAAAGCGCATCAAATGGCGAATACAATGCACTATTAAACTTCTAGGCTAGGGCGAACAGAGACCCGATTAGATCATTTTACATTATGGTTAATAAAAGAATTCAGCGAAATTCAATCACATTTGTTCAATTTACGTCGCTCCTATTTCAGATAGCGTACTGGGCTAGGCGGCATCTTAAAGCGCGTGGAATGGCGAGTAAAATGCACTACTAAACCTCTATGATAGGGCAATCAGAGGCCCAATTAGATCATTTTATATTTTGTTCAATATAAGGTTCCAGGGAAATTCTATCACATTTGTTCAATTTACGTCGCTCCTATTTCAGATAGCGTATTGGGCTACGCGGCACCTCAAGCGCATGAAATGGCGAGTAAAATGCACTATTAAACTTGTAGGCTAGGCCGAACAGAGACCCGAGTAGATCATTTTACATTATGGGTAATAAAAGAATTCAGCGAAATTCTATCACATTTGTTCAACTTACGTCGCTCCTATTTCAGATAGCGTATTGGGCTACGCGGCATCTCAAAGCGCATGAAATGGCGAGTAAAATTCACTATTAAACTTCTAGGGTAAGGCAAACAGAGTCCCGATTAGATCATTTTATATTACGGTTAATATAAGACTTCAGCGTAATTCTATCACATTTGTTCAACTTACGTCGCTCCTATTTCAGATAGCGTACTGGTATAGACGGCAACTTAAAGCGCGTGGAAGGGCGAGTAAAATGCACTACTAAACTTCTATGATAGGGCAATCAGAGACCCGATTACATCATTTTATATTTTGGTTAATATAAGAATTCAGCGAAATTCTGTCACATTTGTTCAATTTACATCGCTCATATTTCAGATAGCGTACTGGGCTAGGCGGCACCTTAAAGCGCGTGGAATGGCGCGTGAAATGCACTATTAAACTTCTAGGGTAGGGCAAACAGAGACTCGATTAGATCATTTTGTATTATGGTTAATTTAAGAATTCAGCAAAATTCTATCACATTTGTTCAATTTACGTCGCTCCTATTACAGATAGCTTATTGGGCTTAGCGGCATCTCAAAGCGCATGAAATGTCGAGTGAAATGCACTATTAAACTTCTAGGGTAGGGCGAACAGAGACCCGATTAGATCATTTTACATTATGGTTAATAAAAGAATTCAGCGAAATTCTATCACATTTGTTCAATTTACATCGCTCCTATTTCAGATGGCGTACTGGGCTAGGCGGCATCTTAAAGCGCGTGGAATGGCGAGTAAAATCCACTATTAAACTTCTAGGCTAGGGCGAACAGAGACCCGATTAGATCATTTTACATTATGGTCAATAAAAGAATTCAGCGAAATTCTATCACATTTGTTCAATTTACATCGCTCCTATTTCAGATGGCGTACTGGGCTAGGCGGCATCTTAAAGCGCGTGGAATGGCGAGTAAAATCCACTATTAAACTTCTAGGATAAGGCAAACAGAGACCCGAGTAGATCATTTTATATTACGGTTAATATAAGAATTCAGCGTAATTCTATCACATTTGTTCAATTTACGTCGCTCCTATTTCAGGTAGCGTACTGGGCTATGCGCATCTTAAAGCGCGTGGAATGGCGAGTAAAATGCACTATTAAACTTCTATGATAGGGCAATCAGAGACCCGATTAGATCATTTTATGTTATGATTAATTTAAGAATTCAGCAAAATTCTATCACATTTGTTCAATTTACGTCGTTCCTATTTCAGATAGCATACTGGGCTATGCGCATCTTAAAGCGCGTGGAATGGCGTGTAAGATGCACTATTAAACTTCTATGATAGGACAATCAGTGACTCGATTAGATCATTTTACATTAATGTTAATATGAGAATTCAGCGAAATTCTATCACATTTGTTCAATTTACGTCGCTCATATTTCAGATAGCGTATTGGGCTAAGCGGCATCTCAAAGCGCATGAAATGGCGAATAAAATGCACTATTAAACTTGTAGGCTAGGGCGAACAGAGACCCGAGTAGATCATTTTACATTATGGTTAATATAAGAATTCAGCGTAATTCTATCACATTTGTTCAACTTACGTCGCTCCTATTTCAGATAGCGTATTGGGCTAAGCGGCATCTTAAAGCGCGTGGAATGGCGAGTAAAATGCACTACTAAACTTCTATGATAGGGCAATCGGAGACCCGATTAGATTATTTTATATTTTGTTCAATATAAAATTTCAAGGAAATTCTATCACATTTGTTCAATTTACGCCGCTCCTATTTCCGATAGCGTATTGGGCTAAGCGGCATCTCAAAGCGCATGAAATGGCGAATAAAATGCACTATTAAACTTCTAGGCTAGGGCGAACAGAGACCCGATTAGATCATTTTACATTATGGTTAATAAAAGAATTCAGCGAAATTCTATCACATTTGTTCAACTTACGTCGCTCCTATTTCAGATAGCGTATTGGGCTACGCGGCATCTCAAAGCGCATGAAATGGCGAGTAAAATTCACTATTAAACTTCTAGGGTAAGGCAAACAGAGACCCGATTAGATCATTTTATATTACGGTTAATATAAGACTTCAGCGTAATTCTATCACATTTGTTCAACTTACGTCGCTCCTATTTCAGATAGCGTACTGGTATAGACGGCAACTTAAAGCGCGTGGAAGGGCGAGTAAAATGCACTACTAAACTTCTATGATAGGGCAATCAGAGACCCGATTAGATCATTTTATATTTTGGTTAATATAAGAATTCAGCGAAATTCTGTCACATTTGTTCAATTTACATCGCTCATATTTCAGATAGCGTACTGGGCTAGGCGGCACCTTAAAGCGCGTGGAATGGCGAGTGAAATGCACTATTAAACTTCTAGGGTAGGGCAAACAGAGACCCGATTAGATCATTTTGTATTATGGTTAATTAAGAATTCAGCAAAATTCTATCACATTTGTTCAATTTACGTCGCTCCTATTACAGATAGCTTATTGGGCTTAGCGGCATCTCAAAGCGCATGAAATGTCGAGTGAAATGCACTATTTAACTTCTAGGGTAGGGCGAACAGAGACCCGATTAGATCATTTTACATTATGGTTAATAAAAGAATTCAGCGAAATTCTATCACATTTGTTCAATTTACATCGCTCCTATTTCAGATGGCGTACTGGGCTAGGCGGCATCTTAAAGCGCGTGGAATGGCGAGTAAAATGCACTATTAAACTTCTAGGCTAGGGAGAACAGAGACCCGATTAGATCATTTTACATTATGGTTAATAAAAGAATTCAGCGAAATTCTATCACATTTGTTCAATTTACGTCGCTCCTATTTCAGATAGCGTATTGAGCTAATCGGTATCTCAAAGCGCATGAAATGGCGAGTAAAATGCATTATTAAACTTCTAGGATAATGCAAACAGAGACCCGATTAGATCATTTTATATTACGGTTAATATAAGAATTCAGCGTAATTCTATCACATTTGTTCAATTTACGTCGCTCCTATTTCACATAGCGAATTGGTCTAAGCGGCATCTCAAAGCGCATGAAAATGCGAGTACAATGCACTATTTAACTTCTAGGGTAGGGCAAACAGAGGCCCGATTAAATCATTTTATATTACGGTTAATTTAAGAGTTCAGCAAAATTCTATCACATTTGTTCAATTTACGTCGCTCCTATTTCAGATAGCGTACTGGGCTAGGCGGCATTTTAAAGCGCGTGGATTGGCGAACAAAATGCACTATTAAACTTCTATGATAGGGCAATCACAGACCCGATTAGATCATTTTATATTTTGGTTAGTATAAGAATTCAGCGAAATTCTATCACATTTGTTCAATTTACGCCGCTCCTATTTCAGATAGCGTATTGGGCTAAGCGGCATCTCAAAGCGCATGAAATGACGAGTAAAATGCACTATTAAAGTTCTAGGGTAGGGCAAACAGAGACCCGACTAAATCATTTTATATTATGGTTACTTTAAGAATTCAGCAAAATTCTATCACATTTGTTCAATTTACGTCGCTCCTATTTCAGATAGCGTACTGGGCTAGGCGGCAACTTAAACCGCGTGGAATGGCGAGTAAAATGCACTATTAAACTGCTATGATAGGGCAATCAGTGACCCGATTAGATCATTTTATATTATAGTTAATTTAAGAATTCAGCGAAATTCTATCACACTTGTTCAATTAACGTCGCTCCTATTTCAGATAGCGTATTGGGCTAAGCGGCATCTCAAAGCGCATGAAATGGCGAGTAAAATGCAGTACTAAACATCTAGGATAAGGCAAACAGAGACCCGATTAGATCATTCTATATTACGGTTAATATAAGAATTCACGGAAATTCTATCACATTTGTTCAATTTACGTCGCTCCTATTTCAGATAGCGTATTGGGCTATGCGGCATCTAAAAGCGCATGAAATGGCGAGTAAAATGCACTATTAAAGTTCTAGGGTAGGGCAAACAGAGACCCGATTAAATCATTTTATATTATGGTTACTTTAAGAATTCAGCGAAATTCTATCACATTCGTTCAATTTACGTCGCTCCTATTTCAGATAGCGTACTGGGCAAAGCGGCATCTTAAAGCGCGTGGAATATCGAGTAGAATCTACTATTAAACTTCTAGGCTAGGGCGAACAGAGACCCGATTAGATCATTTTACATTATGGTTAATAAAAGAATTCAGCGAAATTCTATCACATTTGTTCATCTTACGTCCCTCCTATTTCAGATAGCGTATTGGACTAAGCGGCATCTCAAAGCGCATGAAATGGCGAGTACAATTCCCTACTATTAAACTTCTAGGGTAGGGCAAACAGAGACCCGATTAGATCATTTTGTATTACGGTTAATATAAGAATTCATCGTAATTCTACCACATTTGTTCAACTTACGTCGCTCCTATTTCAGATAGCGTACTGGGCTAGGCGGCATCTTAAAGCGCGTGGAATGGCGAGTAATATGCACTATTAACCTTCTATGATAGGGCAATCGGAGATCCGATTAGATCATTTTATATTTTGGTTAATATAAGAATTCAGGGACATTCTATCACATTTGCTCAATTAACGTCGCTCATATTTCAGATAGCGTATTGGGCTAAGGGGCATCTCAAAGCGCAAGAAATGGCGAATAAAATGCACTATTAAACTTCTAGGGTAGGGCGAACAGAGGCCCGATTAGATCATTTTACATTAACGTTAATATAAGAATTCAGCGAAATTCTATCACATTTGTTCAATTTACGTCGCTCCTATTTCAGATAGCGTATTGGGCTAAGCGGCACCTCAAAGCGCATGAAATGGCGAATAAAATGCACTATTAAACATCTAGGCTAGGTCGTACAGAGACCCGATTAGATCATTTTACATTATGGTTATTAAAAGAATTCAGCGAAATTCTATCACATTTGTTCAATTTACGTCGCTCCTATTTCAGATAGCGTATTGGGCTAGGCGGCATCTTAAAGCGCGTGGAATGGCGAGTAAAATGCACTATTAAACTTGTATGATAGGGCAATCAGAGACCCGATTAGATCATTTCATATTATGGTTAATTTAAGAATTCAGCAAAATTCTATCACATTCGTTCAATTTAGGTCGCTCCTGTTTCAGGTAGCGTACTGGGCTAGGCGGCATCTTAAAGCGCGTGGAATGGCGAGTAAAATCCACTATTAAACTGCTAGGCTAGGGCGCACAGAGACCCGATTAGATCATTTTACATTATGGTTAATAAAAGAATTCAGCGAAATTCTATCACATTTGTTCATCTTACGTCCCTCCTATTTCAGATAGCGTATTGGCCTAAGCGGCATCGCAAACCGCATGAAATGGCGAGTAAAATGCACTATTAAACTTCTAGGGTAGGGCAAACAGAGACCCGATTAGATCATCTAATATTATGGTTAAATTAAGAATTCAGCATAATTCTATCACATTTGTTCTATTTACGTCGCTCCTATTTCAGATAGCGTATTGGGCTAAGCGGCATCTCAAAGCGCATGAAATGGCGAGTAAACTGCACTACTAAACTTCTATGATAGGGCAATCAGAGACCCGATTAGATCATTTTATATTTTGGTTAATATAAGAATTCAGGGAAATTCTATCACATTTGTTCAATTTACGTCGCTCCTATTTCAGATAGCGTATTGGGCTATGCGGCATCTCAAAGCGCATGAAATGGCGAGTAAAATGCACTATTAAACTTCTAGGGTAGGGCAAACAGAGACCCGATTACATCATCTAATATTATGGTTAATTTAAGAATTCAGCAAAATTCTATCACATTTGTTCAATTTACGTCGCTCCTATTTCAGATAGCGTATTGGGCTAAGCGGCATCTCAAAGCGCATGAAATGGCGAGTAAAATGCACTATTAAACTTCTAGGGTAGGGCAAACAGAGACCCGATTAGATCATTTTATGTTATGGTTAATTTAATAATTCAGCAAAATTCTATCACATTTGTTCAATTTACGTCGCTCCTATTTCAGATAGCGTACTGGGCTAGGCGGCAACTTAAACCGCGTGGAATGGCGAGTAAAGTGCACTATTAAACTGCTATGATAGGGCAATCAGTGGCCCGATTAGATCATTTTATATTATAGTTAATTTAAGAATTCAGCGAAATTCTATCACACTTGTTCAATTAACGTCGCTCCTATTTCAGATAGCGTATTGGGCTAAGCGGCATCTCAAAGCGCATGAAATGGCGAGTAAAATGCACTATTAAACTGCTGTGATAGGGCAATCAGTGACCCGATTAGATCATTTTATATTATAGTTAATATATGAATTGAGCGAAATTCTATCACACTTGTTCAATTAACGTCGCTCCTATTTCAGATAGCGTATTGGGCTAAGCGGCATCTCAAAGCGCATGAAATGTCGAGTAAAATGCAATACTAAACTTCTAGGATAAGGCAAACAGAGACCCGATTAGATCATTTTATATTACGGTTAATATAAGAATTCACGGAAATTCTATCACATTTGTTCAATTTACGTCGCTCCTATTTCAGATAGCGTATTGGGCTATGCGGCATCTCAAAGCGCATGAACGGGCGAGTAAAATGCACTATTAACCTTCTATGATAGGGCAATCGGAGATCCGATTAGATCATTTCATATTATGGTTAATTTAAGAATTCAGCAAAATTCTATCACATTCGTTCAATTTAGGTCGCTCCTGTTTCAGGTAGCGTACTGGGCTCGGCGGCATCTTAAAGCGCGTGGAATGGCGAGTAAAGTGCACTATTAAACTGCTATGATAGGGCAATCAGTGGCCCGATTAGATCATTTTATATTATAGTTAATTTAAGAATTCAGCGAAATTCTATCACACTTGTTCAATTAACGTCGCTCCTATTTCAGATAGCGTATTGGGCTATGCGGCATCTCAAAGCGCATGAACGGGCGAGTAAAATGCACTACTAAACTTCTATGATAGGGCAATCAGAGACCCGATTAGATCATTTTATATTTTGGTTAATATAAGAATTCAGGGAAATTCTATCACATTTGTTCAATTTACGTCGCTCCTATTTCAAATAGCGTATTGGGCTATGCGGCAACTCAAAGCGCATGAAATGGTGAGTAAAATGCACTATTAAACTTCTAGGGTAGGGCAAACAGAGACCCGATTAGATCATCTAATATTATGGTTAATTTAAGAATTCAGCAAAATTCTATCACATTTGTTCAATTTACGTCGCTCCTATTTCAGATAGCTTACTGGGCTAAGCGGCATCTCAAAGCCCATGAAATGACGAGTGAAATGCCCTATTAAACTTCTAGGGTAGGGCGAACAGAGACACGATTAGATCATTTTACATTAAGGTTAATATAAGAATTCAGAGTAATACTATCACATTTGCTCAATTTACGTTGCTCCTATTTCGGATAGCGTATTGGTCTAAGCGGCACCTCAAAGCGCATGAAATGACGAGGGAAATGCACTATTACACTTCTAGGGTAGGGCGAACAGAGACCCGATTAGATCATTTCACATTAAGGTTAATATAAGAATTCAGCGAAATTCTATCACATTTGTTCAATTTACGTCGCTCTTATTTCAGATAGCTTTTTGGGCTGAGCGGCATCTCAAAGCGCATGAAATGACGAGTGGAATGCACTATTAAACTTCTAGGGTAGGGCGAACAGAGACACCATCAGATCCTTTTACATTAAGGTTAATATAAGGATTCAGCGAAATTCTATAACATTTGCTCAATTTACGTCGCTCATATTTCAGATGGCGTATTGGGCTAAGCGGCATCTCATAGCGCAAGAAATGGCGAGTAAAATGCAGTATTAAACTTCTAGGGTAGGGCAAACGGAGACCGGATTAGATCATTTTATATTATGGTTAATTTAAGAATTCAGCGAAATTCTATAACATTTGTTCAATTTACGTCGCTCCTATGTCAGATAGCGAATTCGGCTAAGCGGCATCTCAAAGCGCATGAAATGGCGAGTAAAATGCGCTATTAAACGTCAAGGGTAGGGCGAACAGAGACCCGATTAGATCATTTTATATTATGGTTAATTTAAGGATTCAGCAAAATTCTATCACATTTGTTCAATTTACGTCGCTCCTATTTCAGATAGCGAATTCGGCTAAGCGGCATCTCAAAGCGCATGAAATGGCGAGTAAAATGCCCTATCAAACTTCTAGGGTAGGGCAAACAGAGACCCGATTAGATCATTTTATATTTTGGTTAATATAAGAATTGAGCGAACTTCTATCACATTTGTTCAATTTACGTCGCTCCTATTTCAGATTGCGTATTGGGCTAAGCGGCTTCTCAAAGCGCATGAAATGGCGAGTGATATGCACTATTAAACTTCTAGGTTAAGGCAAACAGAGACCCGATTAGATCATTTTATATTACGGTTAATATAAGAATACAGCGTAATTCTGTCACACTTGTCCAATTTACGTCGCTCCTATTTCAGATAGCGTACTGGGCTAGGCGGCATCTTAAAGCGCATGAAATGAAGAGTGAAATGCACTATTAAACTTTTAGGGTAGGGTGAACAGAGACCCGAATACATCATTTTACATTAACGTTAATATAAGAATTCTGCGAAATTCTATCACACTTGTTCAATTTAAGTCGCTCCTATTTCAGATAGCGTACTGGGCTAGGCGGCATCTTAAAGCGCGTGGAATGGCGAGTAAAATTCACTATTAAACTTCTATGATAGGGCAATCACAGACACGATTAGATCATTTTACATTAAGGGTAATATAAGAATGAAGCGAAATTCTATCACTTTTGTTCAATTTATGTCGCTCCTATTTCAGATAGCGTACTGGGCTAGGCGGCATCTTAAAGCGCGTGGACGGGCGAGTAAAATGCACTACTAAACTTCTATGATAGGGCAATCAGAGACCCGATTAGATCATTTTATATTTTGGTTAATATAAGAATTCAGCGAAATTCTATCACATTTGTACAATTTACGTCGCTCCTATTTCAGACAGCATATTGGGCTAAGCGGCATCCCAAAGCGCATGAAATTACGAGTGAAATGCACTATTACACTTCTAGGGTAGGGCGAACAGAGACCCGATTAGATCATTTTACATTAAGGTTAATACAAGAATTCAGGGAAGTTCTATCACATTTGTTCAATTTACGTCGCTCCTATTTCAGATATCGCATTGGGATTAGCGGCATCTCAAAGCGCATGAAATGTGGAGTAAAATGCACTGTTAAACTTCTCGGGAAGGGCAAACAGAGACCCGATTGGATCATTTTATATTACGGTTAATATAAGAATTCAGCGAAATTCTATCACACTTGTTCAATTTAAGGCGCTCCTATTTCAGATAGCGTACTGGGCTAGGCGGCATCTTAAAGCGCGTGGAAAGGCGAGTAAAATGCACTACTAAACATCCATGATAGGGAAATGAGAGACCCGACTAGATTATTTTATATTTTGTTTAATATAAGATTTCAGGGAAATTCTATGACATTTGTTCAACTTTCGTCGCTCCAATTTCAAATAGCGTACTGGGCTAAGCGGCATCTCAAAGCGCATGAAATGGCGAGTAAAATGCACTATTAAACTTCTATGGCAGGGCAAACAGAGACCCGATTAGATCATTTTATATTATGCTTAATTTAAGAATTCAGCAAAATTCTATCGCATTTGTTCAATTTACGTCGCTCCTATTTCAGATAGCGTATTGGGCTAAGCGGCATCTCAAAGCGCATGAAATGACGAGTAAAATGCACTATTACACTTCTAGGGCAGGGCGAACAGAGACACGATTAGATCATTTTACATTAATGTTAATATAAGAATTCAGCGAAATTATATCACATTTGTTCACTTTACGTCGCACATATTTCAGATAGCGTATTGGGCTAAGCGGCATCTCAAAGCGCAAGAAATGGCCAGTAAAATGCACTATTAAACTTCTAGGGTAGGGCAAACAGAGACTCGATTAGATCATTTTACATTAAGGTTAATACAAGAATTCAGGGAAGTTCTATCACATTTGTTCAATTTACGTCGCTCCTATTTCAGATATCGCATTGGGATTAGCGGCATCTCAAAGCGCATGAAATGTGGAGTAAAATGCACTGTTAAACTTCTCGGGAAGGGCAAACAGAGACCCGATTGGATCATTTTATATTATGGTTAATTTAAGAATTCAGCAAAATTCTATCACATTTGTTCAATTTACGTCGCTCCTATTTCAGATAGCGAATTGGGCTAAGCGGCATCTCAATGCGCACGAAATGGCGAGTAAAATGCACTATTAAACTTCTAGGTTAAGGCAAACAGAGACCCGATTAGATCATTTTATATTACGGTTAATATAAGCATACAGCGTAATTCTGTCACATTTGTTCAATTTACGTCGCTCGTATTTCAGATAGCGTACTGGACTAGGCGGCATCTTAAAGCGCATGAAATGACGAGTGAAATGCACTATTAAACTTTTAGGGTAGGGTGAACAGAGACCCGATTAGATCATTTTACATTAACGTTAATATAAGAATTCAGCGAAATTCTATCACACTTGTGCAATTTAAGTCGCTCCTATTTCAGATAGCGTACTGGGCTAGGCGGCATCATAACGCGCTTGAAATGGCGAGTATAATGCACTGTTAAACTTCTAGGATAAGGCAAACGGAGACCCGATTAGATCATTTTATATTACGGTTAATAAAAGAATTCAGGGAAATTCTATCACATTTGTTCAATTTACGTCGCTCCTATTTCAGATATCGCATTGAGATTAGCGGCATCTCAAAGCGCATGAAATGGGGAGTAAAATGCACTATTAAACTTCTAGGGAAGGGCAAACAGAGACCCGATTAGATCATTTTATATTATGGTTAATTTAAGAATTCAGCAAAATTCTATCACATTTGTTCAATTTACGTCGCTCCTATTTCAGATAGCGTACTGGGCTAGGCGGCACCTTAAAGCGCGTGGAATGGCGAGTAAAATGCACTATTAAACTTCTATGATAGGGCAATCAGAGACCCGATTAGATCATTTTATATTTTTGTTAATATAAGAATTTAGCGAAATTCTATCACATTTGTTCAATTTACGTCGCTCATATTTCAGATAGCGTATTGTGCTAAGCGGCATCTCAAAGCGCAAGAAATGACGAGTGAAATGAACTATTAAACTTCTAGGGTAGGGCAATCAGAGACCTGATTAGATCATTTTACATTAAGGTTAATATAAGTATTCTGCGAAATTCTATCACATTTGTTCAATTTACGTCGCTCCTATTTCAGATAGCGTACTGGGCTAGGCGGAATCTTAAAGCGCGTGGAATGGCGAGTAAAATGCACTATTAAACTTCTATGATAGGGCAATCAGAGACCCGATTAGATCATCTCATATTATGGTTAATTTAAGAATTCAGCAAAATTGTATCACATTTGTTCAATTTACGTCGCTCCTATTTCAGATAGCGTATTGGGCTAAGCGGCATCTCAAAGCGCATGAAATTGCGAGTAAAATGCACTATTACACTTCTAGGGTAGGGCGACAGAGACACGATTAGATCATTTTACATTAATGTTAATACAAGTATACAGCGAAATTATATCACATTTGATCACTTTACGTCGCACATATTTCAGATAGCGTAATGGGCTAAGCGGCATCTCAAAGCGCAAGAAATGGCCAGTAAAATGCACTATTAAACTTCTAGGGTAGGGCAAACAGAGACCCGGTTAGATCATTTTATATTATGGTAAATTTAAGAATTCAGCGAAATTCTATCACATTTGTTCAATTTACGTCACTCCTATTTCAGATAGCGTACCGGGCTAGTCGGCATCTTAAAGCTCGTGGAATGGCGAGTAAAATGCACTATTAAACTTCTATGATAGGGCCATCAGAGACCCGGTTAGATCATTTCATATTATGGTTAATTTAAGAATTCAGCAAAATTGTATCACATTTGTTCAATTTACGTCGCTCCTATTTCACATAGCGTATTGGGCTAAGCGGCATCCCAAAACGCATGACATTACGAGTGAAATGCACTATTACACTTCTAGGTTAGGGCGAACAGAGACCCGATTAGATCATTTTACATTAAGGTTAATACAAGAATTCAGGGAAATTCTATCACATTTGTTCAATTTACGTCGCTCCTATTTCAGATATCGCATTGGTATAAGCGGCATCTCAAAGCGCATGAAATGGCGAGTAAAATGCACTATTAAACTTCTCTGGCAGGGCAAACAGAGACCCGATTAGATCATTTTATATTATGGTTAATTTAAGAATTCAGCAAAATTCTATCGCATTTGTTCAATTTACGTCGCTCCTATTTCAGATAGCGTATTGGGCTAAGCGGCATCTCAAAGCGCAAGAAATGGCCAGTAAAATGCACTATTAAACTTCTAGGGTAGGGCAAACAGAGACCCGGTTAGATCATTTTATATTATGGTTAATTTAAGAATTCAACGAAATTCTATAACATTTGTTCAATTTACGTCGCTCCTATTTCTGATAGCGTATTGGGCTAAGCGGCATCTCAAAGCGCATGAAATGGCGAGTAAAATGCACTATTAAACTTCTAGGGTAAGGCAAACGGAGACCCGATTAGATCATTTTATATTATGGTTAATATAAGAATTCAGTGTAATTCTATCAGATTTGTTCAACTTACGTCGCTCCTTTTTCAGATAGCGTACCGGGCTAGTCGGCATCTTAAAGCGCATTAAATGACGAGTACAATGCATTATTAAACTTCTAGGGTAGGGCAAACAGAGACCCGATTAGATCATTTTATATTATGGTTAATTTAAGAATTCAGCGAAATTCTATCACATTTGTTCAATTTACGTCGCTCCCATTTCAGATAGCGTATTGGGCTAAGCGGCATCTCAAAGCGCATGAAATGACGAGTGAAATGCCCTATTAAACTTCCTGGGTAGGGCGAACAGAGACCCGATTAGATCATTTTACATTAAGGTTAATATAAGAATGCAGCGAAATTCTAACACTTTTGTTGAATTTATGTCGCTCCTATTTCAGATAGCGTACTGGGCTAGGCGGCATCTTAAAGCGTGTGGACGGGCGAGTAAAATGCACTACTAAACTTCTATGATAGGGCAATCAGAGAGCCGATTAGATCATTTTATATTTTGGTTAATATAAGAATTCAGCGAAATTCTATCACATTTGTACAATTTCCGTCGCTCCTATTTCAGAGAGCAAATTGGGCTAAGCGGCATCCCAAAGCGCATGACATTACGAGTGAAATGCACTATTACACTTCTAGGGTAGGGCGAACAGAGACCCGATTAGATCATTTTACATTAAGGTTAATACAAGAATTCAGGGAAATTCTATCACATTTGTTCAATTTACGTCGCTCCTATTTCAGATAGCGTACCGGGCTAGTCGGCATCTTAAAGCGCATGAAATGACGAGTACAATGCATTATTAAACTTCTAGGGTAGGGCAATCAGAGATCCGATTAGATCATTTTATATTTTGGTTAATATAAGAATTCAGCGTAATTCTATCACATTTGTTCAACTTACGTCGCTCCTATTTCAGATAGCGTACTGGGCTAGGCGGCATCATAACGCGCGTGAAATGGCGAGTAAAATGCATTATTAAACTTCTAGGATAAGGCAAACGGAGACCCGATTAGATCATTTTATATTAAGGTTAATTAAAGAATTCAGCGAAATTCTACCACATTTGTTCAACTTCCGTCGCTCCAATGTCAGATAGCGTACTGGGCTAAGCGGCATCTCAAAGCGCATGAAATGGCGAGTAAAATGCACTATTAAACTTCTAGGGCACGGCAAACAGAGACCCGATTAGATCATTTTATATTATGGTTAATTTAAGAATTCAGCAAAATTCTATCGCATTTGTTCAATTTACGTCGCTCCTATTTCAGATAGCGTATTGGGCTAAGCGGCATCTCAAAGCGCATGAAATGGCGAGTAAAATGCAATATTACACTTCTAGGGTAGGGCGAACAGAGACACGATTAGATCATTTTACATTAATGTTAATAAAAGTATACAGCGAAATTATATCACATTTGATCACTTTAGGTCGCACATATTTCAGATAGCGTATTGGGCTAAGCGGCATCTCAAAGCGCAAGAAATGGCCAGTAGAATGCACTATTAAACTTCTAGGGTAGGGCAAACAGAGACCCGGTTAGATCATTTTATATTATGGTAAATTTAAGAATTCAGCGAAATTCTATCACATTTGTTCAATTTACGTCGCTCCTATTTCAGATAGCGTACCGGGCTAGCCGGCATCTTAAAGCGCATGAAATGACGAGTACAATGCATTATTAAACTTCTAGGGTAGGGCAAACAGAGACCCGATTAGATCATTTTATATTATGGTTAATTTAAGAATTCAGCGAAATTCTATCACATTTGTTCAATTTACGTCGCTCCTATTTCAGATAGCGTATTGGGCTAAGCGGCATCCCAAAGCGCATGACATTACGAGTGAAATGCACTATTACACTTCTAGGGTAGGGCGAACAGAGACCCGATTAGATCATTTTACATTAAGGTTAATACAAGAATTCAGGGAAATTCTATAACATTTGTCCAATTTACGTCGCTCCTATTTCAGATATCGCATTGGGATAAGCGGCATCTCAAAGCGCATGAAATGGGGAGTAAAATGCACTATTAAACTTCTAGGGAAGGGCAAACAGAGACCCGATTAGATCATTTTATATTATTGTTAATTTAAGAATTCAGCGTAATTCTATCAGATTTGTTCAACTTACGTCGCTCCTGTTTCAGATAGCGTACCGGGCTAGTCGGCATCTTAAAGCGCATGAAATGACGAGTACAATGCATTATTAAACTTCTAGGGTAGGGCAAACAGAGACCCGATTAGATCAT
Organism: Macropis europaea; assembly: GCA_916610135.2. Classification (NCBI taxonomy): domain Eukaryota; kingdom Metazoa; phylum Arthropoda; class Insecta; order Hymenoptera; family Melittidae; genus Macropis; species Macropis europaea. The sequence goes on along the minus strand of CAKAJE020000513.1, from coordinate 275,310 downwards.
TTTATATTATGGTTAATTTAAGAATTCAGCGAAATTCTATCACATTTGTTCAATTTACGTCGCTCCTATTTCAGATAGCGTACTGGGCCAGGCGGCATCTGAAAGCGCGTGGAATGGCGAGTAAAATGCACTATTAAACTTCTACGATAGGGCAATCAGAGACCCCGTTAGATCATTTTATATTTTGGTTAATATAAGAATTCAGCGAAATTATATCACATTTGTTCAATTTACGTCGCTCCTATTTCAGATAGCGTACCGGGCTAAGCGGCATCTCAAAGCGCATGAAATGGCGAGTAAAATGCACTATTAAACTTCTAGGGTAAGGCAAACAGAGACCCGATTAGATCATTTTATATTATGGTTAATATAAGAATTCAGCGTAATTCTATCAGATTTGTTCAACTTACGTCGCTCCTATTTCAGATAGCGTACCGGGCTAGTCGGCATCTTAAAGCGCATGAAATGACGAGTACAATGCATTATTAAACTTCTAGGGTAGGGCAAACAGAGACCCGATTAGATCATTTTATATTATGGTTAATTTAAGAATTCAGCGAAATTCTATCACATTTGTTCAACTTCCGTCGCTCCAATTTCAGATAGCGTACTGGGCTAAGCGGCATCTCAAAGCGCATGAAATGGCGAGTAAAATGCACTATTAAACTTCTAGGGCACGGCAAACAGAGACCCGATTAGATCATTTTATATTATTGTTAATTTAAGAATTCAGCAAAATTCTATCGCATTTGTTCAATTTACGTCGCTCCTATTTCAGATAGCGTATTGGGCTAAGCGGCATCTCAAAGCGCATGAAATGGCGAGTAAAATGCAATATTACACTTCTAGGGTAGGGCGAACAGAGACACGATTAGATCATTTTACATTAATGTTAATACAAGTATACAGCGAAATTATATCACATTTGATCACTTTACGTCGCACATATTTCAGATAGCGTATTGGGCTAAGCGGCATCTCAAAGCGCATGACATTACGAGTGAAATGCACTATTACTCTTCTAGGGTAGGGCGAACAGAGGCCCGATTAGATCATTTTACATTAAGGTTAATACAAGAATTCAGGGAAATTCTATAACATTTGTTCAATTTACGTCGCTCCTATTTCAGATATCGCATTGGGATAAGCGGCATCTCAAAGCGCATGAAATGGGGAGTAAAATGCACTATTAAACTTCTAGGGAAGGGCAAACAGAGACCCGATTAGATCATTTTATATTATTGTTAATTTAAGAATTCAGCAGAATTCTATCACATTTGTTCAATTTACGTCGCTCCTATTTCAGATAGCGTACTGGGCCAGGCGGCATCTGAAAGCGCGTGGAATGGCGAGTAAAATGCACTATTAAACTTCTACGATAGGGCAATCAGAGACCCCGTTAGATCATTTTATATTTTGGTTAATATAAGAATTCAGCGTAATTCTATCACATTTGTTCAACTTAAGTCGCTCCTATTTCAGATAGCGTACTGGGCTAGGCGGCATCATAACGCGCGTGAAATGGCGAGTAAAATGCATTATTAAACTTCTAGGATAAGGCAAACGGAGACCCGATTAGATCATTTTATATTAGGGTTAATTAAAGAATTCAGCGAAATTCTATCACATTTGTTCAACTTCCGTCGCTCCAATTTCAGATAGCGTACTGGGCTAAGCGGCATCTCAAAGCGCATGAAATGGCGAGTAAAATGCACTATTAAACTTCTAGGGCACGGCAAACAGAGACCCGATTAGATCATTTTATATTATGGTTAATTTAAGAATTCAGCAAAATTCTATCGCATTTGTTCAATTTACGTCGCTCCTATTTCAGATAGCGTATTGGGCTAAGCGGCATCTCAAAGCGCATGAAATGGCGAGTAAAATGCAATATTACACTTCTAGGGTAGGGCGAACAGAGACACGATTAGATCATTTTACATTAATGTTAATAAAAGTATACAGCGAAATTATATCACATTTGATCACTTTACGTCGCACATATTTCAGATAGCGTATTGGGCTAAGCGGCATCTCAAAGCGCAAGAAATGGCCAGTAGAATGCACTATTAAACTTCTAGGGTAGGGCAAACAGAGACCCGGTTAGATCATTTTATATTATGGTAAATTTAAGAATTCAGCGAAATTCTATCACATTTGTTCAATTTACGTCGCTCCTATTTCAGATAGCGTACCGGGCTAGCCGGCATCTTAAAGCGCATGAAATGACGAGTACAATGCATTATTAAACTTCTAGGGTAGGGCAAACAGAGACCCGATTAGATCATTTTATATTATGGTTAATTTAAGAATTCAGCGAAATTCTATCACATTTGTTCAATTTACGTCGCTCCTATTTCAGATAGCGTATTGGGCTAAGCGGCATCCCAAAGCGCATGACATTACGAGTGAAATGCACTATTACACTTCTAGGTTAGGGCGAACAGAGACCCGATTAGATCATTTTACATTAAGGTTAATACAAGAATTCAGGGAAATTCTATCACGTTTGTCCAATTTACGTCGCTCCTATTTCAGATATCGCATTGAGATTAGCGGCACCTCAAAGCGCATGAAATGGGGAGTAAAATGCACTATTAAACTTCTAGGGAAGGGCAAACAGAGACCCGATTAGATCATTTTATATTATTGTTAATTTAAGAATTCAGCGTAATTCTATCAGATTTGTTCAACTTACGTCGCTCCTGTTTCAGATAGCGTACCGGGCTAGTCGGCATCTTAAAGCGCATGAAATGACGAGTAAAATGCATTATTAAACTTCTAGGGTAGGGCAAACAGAGACCCGATTAGATCATTTTATATTATGGTTAATATAAGAATTCAGCGAAATTCTATCACATTTGTTCAATTTACGTCGCTCCTATTTCAGATAGCGTACTGGGCCAGGCGGCATCTGAAAGCGCGTGGAATGGCGAGTAAAATGCACTATTAAACTTCTACGATAGGGCAATCAGAGACCCCGTTAGATCATTTTATATTTTGGTTAATATAAGAATTCAGCGAAATTATATCACATTTGTTCAATTTACGTCGCTCCTATTTCAGATAGCGTACCGGGCTAAGCGGCATCTCAAAGCGCATGAAATGGCGAGTAAAATGCACTATTAAACTTCTAGGGTAAGGCAAACAGAGACCCGATTAGATCATTTTATATTATGGTTAATATAAGAATTCAGCGTAATTCTATCAGATTTGTTCAACTTACGTCGCTCCTGTTTCAGATAGCGTACCGGGCTAGTCGGCATCTTAAAGCGCATGAAATGACGAGTACAATGCATTATTAAACTTCTAGGGTAGGGCAAACAGAGACCCGATTAGATCATTTTATATTATGGTTAATTTAAGAATTCAGCGAAATTCTATCACATTTGTTCAACTTCCGTCGCTCCAATTTCAGATAGCGTACTGGGCTAAGCGGCATCTCAAAGCGCATGAAATGGCGAGTAAAATGCACTATTAAACTTCTAGGGCACGGCAAACAGAGACCCGATTAGATCATTTTATATTATTGTTAATTTAAGAATTCAGCAAAATTCTATCACATTTGTTCAATTTACGTCGCTCCTATTTCAGATAGCGTATTGGGCTAAGCGGCATCTCAAAGCGCATGAAATGGCGAGTAAAATGCAATATTACACTTCTAGGGTAGGGCGAACAGAGACACGATTAGATCATTTTACATTAATGTCAATACAAGTATACAGCGAAATTATATCACATTTGATCACTTTACGTTGCACATATTTCAGATAGCGTATTGGGCTAAGCGGCATCTCAAAGCGCATGACATTACGAGTGAAATGCACTATTACTCTTCTAGGGTAGGGCGAACAGAGGCCCGATTAGATCATTTTACATTAAGGTTAATACAAGAATTCAGGGAAATTCTATAACATTTGTTCAATTTACGTCGCTCCTATTTCAGATATCGCATTGGGATAAGCGGCATCTCAAAGCGCATGAAATGGGGAGTAAAATGCACTATTAAACTTCTAGGGAAGGGCAAACAGAGACCCGATTAGATCATTTTATATTATTGTTAATTTAAGAATTCAGCAGAATTCTATCACATTTGTTCAATTTACGTCGCTCCTATTTCAGATAGCGTACTGGGCCAGGCGGCATCTGAAAGCGCGTGGAATGGCGAGTAAAATGCACTATTAAACTTCTACGATAGGGCAATCAGAGACCCCGTTAGATCATTTTATATTTTGGTTAATATAAGAATTCAGCGTAATTCTATCACATTTGTTCAACTTAAGTCGCTCCTATTTCAGATAGCGTACTGGGCTAGGCGGCATCATAACGCGCGTGAAATGGCGAGTAAAATGCATTGTTAAACTTCTAGGATAAGGCAAACGGAGACCCGATTAGATCATTTTATATTAGGGTTAATTAAAGAATTCAGCGAAATTCTATCACATTTGTTCAACTTCCGTCGCTCCAATTTCAGATAGCGTACTGGGCTAAGCGGCATCTCAAAGCGCATGAAATGGCGAGTAAAATGCACTATTAAACTTCTAGGGCACGGCAAACAGAGACCCGATTAGATCATTTTATATTATGGTTAATTTAAGAATTCAGCAAAATTCTATCGCATTTGTTCAATTTACGTCGCTCCTATTTCAGATAGCGTATTGGGCTAAGCGGCATCTCAAAGCGCATGAAATGGCGAGTAAAATGCAATATTACACATCTAGGGTAGGGCGAACAGAGACACGATTAGATCATTTTACATTAATGTTAATAAAAGTATACAGCGAAATTATATCACATTTGATCACTTTAGGTCGCACATATTTCAGATAGCGTATTGGGCTAAGCGGCATCTCAAAGCGCAAGAAATGGCCAGTAGAATGCACTATTAAACTTCTAGGGTAGGGCAAACAGAGACCCGGTTAGATCATTTTATATTATGGTAAATTTAAGAATTCAGCGAAATTCTATCACATTTGTTCAATTTACGTCGCTCCTATTTCAGATAGCGTACCGGGCTAGCCGGCATCTTAAAGCGCATGAAATGACGAGTACAATGCATTATTAAACTTCTAGGGTAGGGCAAACAGAGACCCGATTAGATCATTTTATATTATGGTTAATTTAAGAATTCAGCGAAATTCTATCACATTTGTTCAATTTACGTCGCTCCTATTTCAGATAGCGTATTGGGCTAAGCGGCATCCCAAAGCGCATGACATTACGAGTGAAATGAACTATTACACTTCTAGGGTAGGGCGAACAGAGACCCGATTAGATCATTTTACATTAAGGTTAATACAAGAATTCAGGGAAATTCTATCACGTTTGTCCAATTTACGTCGCTCCTATTTCAGATATCGCATTGAGATTAGCGGCATCTCAAAGCGCATGAAATGGGGAGTAAAATGCACTATTAAACTTCTAGGGAAGGGCAAACAGAGACCCGATTAGATCATTTTATATTATTGTTAATTTAAGAATTCAGCGTAATTCTATCAGATTTGTTCAACTTACGTCGCTCCTGTTTCAGATAGCGTACCGGGCTAGTCGGCATCTTAAAGCGCATGAAATGACGAGTACAATGCATTATTAAACTTCTAGGGTAGGGCAAACAGAGACCCGATTAGATCATTTTATATTATGGTTAATTTAAGAATTCAGCGAAATTCTATCACATTTGTTCAATTTACGTCGCTCCTATTTCAGATAGCGTACTGGGCCAGGCGGCATCTGAAAGCGCGTGGAATGGCGAGTAAAATGCACTATTAAACTTCTACGATAGGGCAATCAGAGACCCCGTTAGATCATTTTATATTTTGGTTAATATAAGAATTCAGCGAAATTATATCACATTTGTTCAATTTACGTCGCTCCTATTTCAGATAGCGTACCGGGCTAAGCGGCATCTCAAAGCGCATGAAATGGCGAGTAAAATGCACTATTAAACTTCTAGGGTAAGGCAAACAGAGACCCGATTAGATCATTTTATATTATGGTTAATATAAGAATTCAGCGTAATTCTATCAGATTTGTTCAACTTACGTCGCTCCTGTTTCAGATAGCGTACCGGGCTAGTCGGCATCTTAAAGCGCATGAAATGACGAGTACAATGCATTATTAAACTTCTAGGGTAGGGCAAACAGAGACCCGATTAGATCATTTTATATTATGGTTAATTTAAGAATTCAGCGAAATTCTATCACACTTGTTCAACTTCCGTCGCTCCAATTTCAGATAGCGTACTGGGCTAAGCGGCATCTCAAAGCGCATGAAATGGCGAGTAAAATGCACTATTAAACTTCTAGGGCACGGCAAACAGAGACCCGATTAGATCATTTTATATTATTGTTAATTTAAGAATTCAGCAAAATTCTATCACATTTGTTCAATTTACGTCGCTCCTATTTCAGATAGCGTATTGGGCTAAGCGGCATCTCAAAGCGCATGAAATGGCGAGTAAAATGCAATATTACACTTCTAGGGTAGGGCGAACAGAGACACGATTAGATCATTTTACATTAATGTCAATACAAGTATACAGCGAAATTATATCACATTTGATCACTTTACGTCGCACATATTTCAGATAGCGTATTGGGCTAAGCGGCATCTCAAAGCGCATGACATTACGAGTGAAATGCACTATTACTCTTCTAGGGTAGGGCGAACAGAGGCCCGATTAGATCATTTTACATTAAGGTTAATACAAGAATTCAGGGAAATTCTATAACATTTGTTCAATTTACGTCGCTCCTATTTCAGATATCGCATTGGGATAAGCGGCATCTCAAAGCGCATGAAATGGGGAGTAAAATGCACTATTAAACTTCTAGGGAAGGGCAAACAGAGACCCGATTAGATCATTTTATATTATTGTTAATTTAAGAATTCAGCAGAATTCTATCACATTTGTTCAATTTACGTCGCTCCTATTTCAGATAGCGTACTGGGCCAGGCGGCATCTGAAAGCGCGTGGAATGGCGAGTAAAATGCACTATTAAACTTCTACGATAGGGCAATCAGAGACCCCGTTAGATCATTTTATATTTTGGTTAATATAAGAATTCAGCGTAATTCTATCACATTTGTTCAACTTAAGTCGCTCCTATTTCAGATAGCGTACTGGGCTAGGCGGCATCATAACGCGCGTGAAATGGCGAGTAAAATGCATTGTTAAACTTCTAGGATAAGGCAAACGGAGACCCGATTAGATCATTTTATATTAGGGTTAATTAAAGAATTCAGCGAAATTCTATCACATTTGTTCAACTTCCGTCGCTCCAATTTCAGATAGCGTACTGGGCTAAGCGGCATCTCAAAGCGCATGAAATGGCGAGTAAAATGCACTATTAAACTTCTAGGGCACGGCAAACAGAGACCCGATTAGATCATTTTATATTATGGTTAATTTAAGAATTCAGCAAAATTCTATCGCATTTGTTCAATTTACGTTGCTCCTATTTCAGATAGCGTACTGGGCCAGGCGGCATCTGAAAGCGCGTGGAATGGCGAGTAAAATGCACTATTAAACTTCTACGATAGCGCAATCAGAGACCCCGTTAGATCATTTTATATTTTGGTTAATATAAGAATTCAGCGAAATTATATCACATTTGTTCAATTTACGTCGCTCCTGTTTCAGATAGCGTACCGGGCTAGTCGGCATCTTAAAGCGCATGAAATGACGAGTACAATGCATTATTAAACTTCTAGGGTAGGGCAAACAGAGACCCGATTAGATCATTTTATATTATGGTTAATTTAAGAATTCAGCGAAATTCTATCACATTTGTTCAACTTCCGTCGCTCCAATTTCAGATAGCGTACTGGGCTAAGCGGCATCTCAAAGCGCATGAAATGGCGAGTAAAATGCACTATTAAACTTCTAGGGCACGGCAAACAGAGACCCGATTAGATCATTTTATATTATGGTTAATTTAAGAATTCAGCAAAATTCTATCGCATTTGTTCAATTTACGTCGCTCCTATTTCAGATAGCGTATTGGGCTAAGCGGCATCTCAAAGCGCATGAAATGGCGAGTAAAATGCACTATTACACTTCTAGGGTAGGGCGAACAGAGACACGATTAGATCATTTTACATTAATGTTAATACAAGTATACAGCGAATTTATATCACATTTGATCACTTTACGTCGCACATATTTCAGATAGCGTATTGGGCTAAGCGGCATCTCAAAGCGCAAGAAATGGCCAGTAGAATGCACTATTAAACTTCTAGGGTAGGGCAAACAGAGACCCGGTTAGATCATTTTATATTATGGTAAATTTAAGAATTCAGCGAAATTCTATCACATTTGTTCAATTTACGTCGCTCCTATTTCAGATAGCGTACCGGGCTAGTCGGCATCTTAAAGCGCATGAAATGACGAGTACAATGCATTATTAAACTTCTAGGGTAGGGCAAACAGAGACCCGATTAGATCATTTTATATTATGGTTAATTTAAGAATTCAGCGCAATTCTATCACATTTGTTCAATTTACGTCGCTCCTATTTCAGATAGCATATTGGGCTAAGCGGCATCCCAAAGCGCATGACATTACGAGTGAAATGCACTATTACTCTTCTAGGGTAGGGCGAACAGATATCCGATTAGATCATTTTACATTAAGGTTAATACAAGTATACAGCGAAATTATATCACATTTGATCACTTTACGTCGCACATATTTCAGATAGCGTATTGGGCTAAGCGGCATCTCAAAGCGCAAGAAATGGCCAGCAGAATGCACTATTAAACTTCTAGGGTAGGGCAAACAGAGACCCGGTTAGATCATTTTATATTATGGTAAATTTAAGAATTCAGGGAAATTCTATAACATTTGTTCAATTTACGTCGCTCCTATTTCAGATATCGCATTGGGATAAGCGGCATCTCAAAGCGCATGAAATGGGGACTAAAATGCACTATTAAACTTCTAGGGAAGGGCAAACAGAGACCCGATTAGATCATTTTATATTATTGTTAATTTAAGAATTCAGCAGAATTCTATCACATTTGTTCAATTTCCGTCGCTCCTATTTCAGATAGCGTACTGGGCCAGGCGGCATCTGAAAGCGCGTGGAATGGCGAGTAAAATGCACTATTAAACTTCTACGATAGGGCAATCAGAGACCCCGTTAGATCATTTTATATTTTGGTTAATATAAGAATTCAGCGAAATTATATCACATTTGTTCAATTTACGTCGCTCCTATTTCAGATAGCGTACTGGGCTAAGCGGCATCTCAAAGCGCATGAAATGGCGAGTAAAATGCACTATTAAACTTCTCTGGCAGGGCAAACAGAGACCCGATTAGATCATTTTATATTATGGTTAATTTAAGAATTCAGCAAAATTCTATCGCATTTGTTCAATTTACGTCCCTCCTATTTCAGATAGCGTATTGGGCTAAGCGGCATCTCAAAGCGCAAGAAATGGCCAGTAAAATGCACTATTAAACTTCTAGGGTAGGGCAAACAGAGACCCGGTTAGATCATTTTATATTATGGTTAATTTAAGAATTCAACGAAATTCTATAACATTTGTTCAATTTACGTCGCTCCTATTTCTGATAGCGTATTGGGCTAAGCTGCATCTCAAAGCGCATGAAATGGCGAGTAAAATGCACTATTAAACTTCTAGGGTAAGGCAAACAGAGACCCGATTAGATCATTTTATATTATGGTTAATATAAGAATTCAGTGTAATTCTATCAGATTTGTTCAACTTACGTCGCTCCTTTTTCAGATAGCGTACCGGGCTAGTCGGCATCTTAAAGCGCATGAAATGACGAGTACAATGCATTATTAAACTTCTAGGGTAGGGCAAACAGAGACCCGATTAGATCATTTTATATTATGGTTAATTTAAGAATTCAGCGAAATTCTATCACATTTGTTCAATTTACGTCGCTCCTATTTCAGATAGCGTATTGGGCTAAGCGGCATCTCAAAGCGCATGAAATGACGAGTGAAATGCCCTATTAAACTTCCTGGGTAGGGCGAACAGAGACCCGATTAGATCATTTTACATTAAGGTTAATATAAGAATGCAGCGAAATCTAACACTTTTGTTGAATTTATGTCGCTCCTATTTCAGATAGCGTACTGGGCTAGGCGGCATCTTAAAGCGTGTGGACGGGCGAGTAAAATGCACTACTAAACTTCTATGATAGGGCAATCAGAGAGCCGATTAGATCATTTTATATTTTGGTTAATATAAGAATTCAGCGAAATTCTATCACATTTGTACAATTTCTGTCGCTCCTATTTCAGAGAGCAAATTGGGCTAAGCGGCATCCCAAAGCGCATGACATTACGAGTGAAATGCACTATTACACTTCTAGGGTAGGGCGAACAGAGACCCGATTAGATCATTTTACATTAAGGTTAATACAAGAATTCAGGGAAATTCTATCACATTTGTTCAATTTACGTCGCTCCTATTTCAGATAGCGTACTGGGCTGGGCGGCATCTTAAAGCGCGTGGAATGGCGAGTAAAATGCACTATTAAACTTCTATGATAGGGCAATCAGAGATCCGATTAGATCATTTTATATTTTGGTTAATATAAGAATGCAGCGTAATTCTATCACATTTGTTCAACTTACGTCGCTCCTATTTCAGATAGCGTACTGGGCTAGGCGGCATCATAACGCGCGTGAAATGGCGAGTAAAATGCATTATTAAACTTCTAGGATAAGGCAAACGGAGACCCGATTAGATCATTTTATATTAGGGTTAATTAAAGAATTCAGCGAAATTCTACCACATTTGTTCAACTTCCGTCGCTCCAATGTCAGATAGCGTATTGGGCTAAGCGGCATCTCAAAGCGCATGAAATGGCGAGTAAAATGCAATATTACACTTCTAGGGTAGGGCGAACAGAGACACGATTAGATCATTTTACATTAATGTTAATAAAATTATACAGCGAAATTATATCACATTTGATCACTTTACGTCGCACATATTTCAGATAGCGTATTGGGCTAAGCGGCATCTCAAAGCGCAAGAAATGGCCAGTAGAATGCACTATTAAACTTCTAGGGTAGGGCAAACAGAGACCCGGTTAGATCATTTTATATTATGGTAAATTTAAGAATTCAGCGAAATTCTATCACATTGTTCAATTTACGTCGCTCCTATTTCAGATAGCGTACCGGGCTAGCCGGCATCTTAAAGCGCATGAAATGACGAGTACAATGCATTATTAAACTTCTAGGGTAGGGCAAACAGAGACCCGATTAGATCATTTTACATTAAGGTTAATACAAGAATTCAGGGAAATTCTATAACATTTGTCCAATTTACGTCGCTCCTATTTCAGATATCGCATTGGGATAAGCGGCATATCAAAGCGCATGAAATGGGGAGTAAAATGCACTATTAAACTTCTAGGGAAGGGCAAACAGAGACCCGATTAGATCATTTTATATTACTGTTAATTTAAGAATTCAGCAGAATTTTATCACATTTGTTCAATTTACGTCGCTCCTATTACAGATAGCGTACTGGGCCAGGCGGCATCTGAAAGCGCGTGGAATGGCGAGTAAAATGCACTATTAAACTTCTACGATAGGGCAATCAGAGACCCCGTTAGATCATTTTATATTTTGGTTAATATAAGAATTCAGCGAAATTATATCACATTTGTTCAATTTACGTCGCTCCTATTTCAGATAGCGTACCGGGCTAAGCGGCATCTCAAAGCGCATGAAATGGCGAGTAAAATGCACTATTAAACTTCTAGGGTAAGGCAAACAGAGACCCGTTTAGATCATTTTATATTATGGTTAATATAAGAATTCAGCGTAATTCTATCAGATTTGTTCAACTTACGTCGCTCCTGTTTCAGATAGCGTACCGGGCTAGTCGGCATCTTAATGCGCATGAAATGACGAGTACAATGCATTATTAAACTTCTAGGGTAGGGCAAACAGAGACCCGATTAGATCATTTTATATTATGGTTAATTTAAGAATTCAGCGAAATTCTATCACATTTGTTCAACTTCCGTCGCTCCAATTTCAGATAGCGTACTGGGCTAAGCGGCATCTCAAAGCGCATGAAATGGCGAGTAAAATGCACTATTAAACTTCTAGGGCACGGCAAACAGAGACCCGATTAGATCATTTTATATTATTGTTAATTTAAGAATTCAGCAAAATTCTATCGCATTTGTTCAATTTACGTCGCTCCTATTTCAGATAGCGTATTAGGCTAAGCGGCATCTCAAAGCGCATGAAATGGCGAGTAAAATGCAATATTACACTTCTAGGGTAGGGCGAACAGAGACACGATTAGATCATTTTACATTAATGTTAATACAAGTATACAGCGAAATTATATCACATTTGATCACTTTACGTCGCACATATTTCAGATAGCGTATTGGGCTAAGCGGCATCTCAAAGCGCAAGAAATGGCCAGTAGAATGCACTATTAAACTTCTAGGGTAGGGCAAACAGAGACCCGGTTAGATCATTTTATATTATGGTTAATTTAAGAATTCCACGAAATTCTATAACATTTGTTCAATTTACGTCGCTCCTATTTCTGATAGCGTATTGGGCTAAGCGGCATCTCAAAGCGCATGAAATGGCGAGTAAAATGCACTATTAAACTTCTAGGGTAAGGCAAACAGAGACCCGATTAGATCATTTTATATTATGGTTAATATAAGAATTCAGTGTAATTCTATCAGATTTGTTCAACTTACGTCGCTCCTTTTTCAGATAGCGTACCGGGATAGTCGGCATCTTAAAGCGCATGAAATGACGAGTACAATGCATTATTAAACTTCTAGGGAAGGGCAAACAGAGACCCGATTAGATCATTTTATATTATTGTTAATTTAAGAATTCAGCAGAATTTTATCACATTTGTTCAATTTACGTCGCTCCTATTACAGATAGCGTACTGGGCCAGGCGGCATCTGAAAGCGCGTGGAATGGCGAGTAAAATGCACTATTAAACTTCTACGATAGGCAATCAGAGACCCCGTTAGATCATTTATATTTTGGTTAATTAAGAATTCAGCGAAATTATATCACATTTGTTCAATTTACGTCGCTCCTATTTCAGATAGCGTACCGGCTAAGCGGCATCTCAAAGCGCATGAAATGGCGAGTAAAATGCACTATTAAACTTCTAGGGTAAGGCAAACAGAGACCGATTAGATCATTTTATATTATGGTTAATATAAGAATTCAGCGTAATTCTATCAGATTTGTTCAACTTACGTCGCTCCTGTTTCAGATAGCGTACCGGGCTAGTCGGCATCTTAAAGCGCATGAAATGACGAGTACAATGCATTATTAAACTTCTAGGGTAGGGCAAACAGAGACCCGATTAGATCATTTTATATTATGGTTAATTTAAGAATTCAGCGAAATTCTATCACATTTGTTCAACTTCCGTCGCTCCAATTTCAGATAGCGTACTGGGCCAGGCGGCATCTGAAAGCGCGTGGAATGGCGAGTAAAATGCACTATTAAACTTCTACGATAGGGCAATCAGAGACCCCGTTAGATCATTTTATATTTTGGTTAATATAAGAATTCAGCGAAATTATATCACATTTGTTCAATTTACGTCGCTCCTATTTCAGATAGCGTACTGGGCTAAGCGGCATCTCAAAGCGCATGAATGGCGAGTAAAATGCACTATTAAACTTCTATGGCAGGGCAAACAGATACCCGATTAGATCATTTTATATTATGGTTAATTTAAGAATTCAGCAAAATTCTATCGCATTTGTTCAATTTACGTCGCTCCTATTTCAGATAGCGTATTTTGCTAAGCGGCATCTCAAAGCGCATGAAATGGCGAGTAAAATGCCCTATTAAACTTCCAGGGTATGGCGAACAGAGACCCGATTAGATCATTTTACATTAAGGTTAATATAAGTATGCAGCGAAATTCTAACACTTTTGTTGAATTTATGTCGCTCCTATTTCAGATAGCGTACTGGGCTAGGCGGCATCTTAAAGCGTGTGGACGGGCGAGTAAAATGCACTACTAAACATCTATGATAGGGCAATGAGAGACCCGACTAGATTATTTTATATTTTGTTTAATATAAGATTTCAGGGAAATTCTATCACATTTGTTCAATTTACGTCGCTCCTATTTCAGATAGCGTATTGGGCTAAGCGGCATCTCAAAGCGTATGAAATGGCGAATAAAATGCACTATTAAACTTCTAGGCTAGGGCGAACAGAGACCCGATTAGATCATTTTACATTATGGTTAATAAAAGAATTCAGCGAAATTCTATCACATTTGTTCAACTTTCGTCGCTCCAATTTCAAATAGCGTACTGGGCTAAGCGGCATCTCAAAGCGCATGAAATGGCGAGTAAAATGCACTATTACACTTCTAGGGCAGGGCGAACAGAGACACGAATAGATCATTTTACATTAATGTTAATATAAGAATTCAGCGAAATTATATCACATTTGTTCACTTTACGTCGCTCCTATTTCAGATAGCGTATTGGGCTAAGCGGCATCTCAAAGCGCATGAAATGGCGAGTAAAATGCACTATTACACTTCTAGGGCAGGGCGAACAGAGACACGATTAGATCATTTTACATTAATGTTAATATAAGAATTCAGCGAAATTATATAACATTTGTTCACTTTACGTCGCTCCTATTACAGATAGCGTATTGGGCTAAGCGGCATCTCAAAGCGCAAGAAATGGCCAGTAAAATGCATTATTAAACTTCTAGGATAAGGCAAACGGAGACCCGATTAGATCATTTTATATTAGGGTTAATTAAAGAATTCAGCGAAATTCTATCACATTTGTTCAACTTCCGTCGCTCCAATTTCAGATAGCGTACTGGGCTAAGCGGCATCTCAAAGCGCATGAAATGGCGAGTAAAATGCACTATTAAACTTCTGGGGCACGGCAAACAGAGACCCGATTAGATCATTTTATATTATGGTTAATTTAAGAATTCAGCAAATTTCTATCGCATTTGTTCAATTTACGTCGCTCCTATTTCAGATAGCGTATTGGGCTAAGCGGCATCTCAAAGCGCATGAAATGGCGAGTAAAATGCACTATTACACTTCTAGGGTAGGGCGAACAGAGACACGATTAGATCATTTTACATTAATGTTAATACAAGTATACAGCGAAATTATATAACATTTGATCACTTTACGTCGCACATATTTCAGATAGCGTATTGGGCTAAGCGGCATCTCAAAGCGCAAGAAATGGCCAGTAGAATGCACTATTAAACTTCTAGGGTAGGGCAAACAGAGACCCGGTTAGATCATTTTATATTATGGTAAATTTAAGAATTCAGCGAAATCCTATCACATTTGTTCAATTTACGTCGCTCCTATTTCAGATAGCGTACCGGTCTAGTCGGCATCTTAAAGCGCATGAAATGACGAGTACAATGCATTATTAAACTTCTACGATAGGGCAATTAGAGACCCCGTTAGATCATTTTATATTTTGGTTAATATAAGAATTCAGCGAAATTATATCACATTTGTTCAATTTACGTCGCTCCTATTTCAGATAGCGTACTGGGCTAAGCGGCATCTCAAAGCGCATGAAATGGCGAGTAAATGCACTATTAAACTTCTATGGCAGGGCAAACAGAGACCCCATTAGATCATTTTATATTATGGTTAATTTTAGAATTCAGCAAAATTCTATCGCATTTGTTCAATTTACGTCGCTCCTATTTCAGATAGCGTATTGGGCTAAGCGGCATCTCAAAGCGCATGAAATGGCGAGTAAAATGCACTATTACACTTCTAGGGTAGGGCGAACAGAGACACGATTAGATCATTTTACATTAATGTTAATATAAGAATTCAGCGAAATTATATCACATTTGATCACTTTACGTCGCACATATTTCAGATAGCGTATTGGGCTAAGCGGCATCTCAAAGCGCAAGAAATGGCCAGTAAAATGCACTATTAAACTTCTAGGGTAAGGCAAACAGAGACCCGATTAGATCATTTTATATTATGGTTAATATAAGAATTCAGCGTAATTCTATCAGATTTGTTCAACATACGTCGCTCCTATTTCAGATAGCGTACCGGGCTAGTCGGCATCTTAAAGCGCATGAAATTGCGAGTACAATGCATTATTAAACTTCTTGGGTAGGGCAAACAGAGACCCGATTAGATCATTTTATATTATGGTTAATTTAAGAATTCAGCGAAATTCTATCACATTTGTTCAATTTACGTCGCTCCTATTTCAGATAGCGTGTTGGGCTAAGCGGCATCTCAAAGCGCATGAAATGACGAGTGAAATGCCCTATTAAACTTCCAGGGTAGGGCGAACAGAGACCCGATTACATCATTTTACATTAAGGTTAATATAAGAATGCAGCGAAATTCTATCACATTTGTTCAATTTACGTCGCTCCTATTTCAGATAGCGAATTGGGCTAAGCGGCATATCAAAGCGCACGAAATGGCGAGTACAATGCACTATTAAACTTCTAGGGTAGGGCAAACAGAGGCCCGATTAGATCATTTTATATTATGGTTAATTTAAGAATTCAGCAAAATGCTATCACATTTGTTCAATTTACGTCGCTCCTATTTGAGATAGCGTACTGGGCTAGGCGGCATCTTACAGCGCGTGGAATGGCGACTAACATGCACTATTAAACTTCTATGATAGGGCAATCACAGACCCGATTAGATCATTTTATATTTTGGTTAGTATAAGAATTCAGCGAAATTCTATCACATTTGTTCAATTTACGTCGCTCCTATTTCAGATAGCGTATTGGGCTAAGCGGCACCTCAAAGCGCATGAAATGACGACTGAAATGCACTATTAAACTTCTATGGTAGGGCGAACAGAGACCCGATTAGATCATTTTATATTATGGTTAATTTAAGAATTCAGCAAAATTCTATCGCATTTGTTCAATTTACGTCGCTCCTATTTCAGATAGCGTATTGGGCTAAGCGGCATCTCAAAGCGCATGAAATGGCGAGTAAAATGCACTATTACACTTCTAGGGTAGGGCGAACAGAGACACGATTAGATCATTTTACATTAATGTTAATACAAGTATACAGCGAAATTATATCACATTTGATCACTTTACGTCGCACATATTTCAGATAGCGTATTGGGCTAAGCGGCATCTCAAAGCGCAAGAAATGGCCAGTAGAATGCACTATTAAACTTCTAGGGTAGGGCAAACAGAGACCCGGTTAGATCATTTTATATTATGGTAAATTTAAGAATTCAGCGAAATTCTATCACATTTGTTCAATTTACGTCGCTCCTATTTCAGATAGCGTACCGGGCTAGTCGGCATCTTAAAGCGCATGAAATGACGAGTACAATGCATTATTAAACTTCTAGGGTAAGGCAAACAGAGACCCGATTAGATCATTTTATATTATGGTAAATTTAACAATTCAGCGAAATTCTATCACATTTGTTCAATTTCTGTCGCTCCTATTTCAGATAGCGTACTGGGCTAGGCGGCATCTTAAAGCGCATGAAATGTCGAGTAAAATGCACTATTAAACTTCTAGGGTAGGGCGAAGAGAGACCCGATTAGATCATTTTACATTATGGTTAATAAAAGAATTCAGGGAAGTTCTATCACATTTGTTCAATTTACGTCGCTCCTATTTCAGATAGCGTATTGGGCTACGCGGCATCTCGAAGCGCATGAAATGGCGAGTAAAATGCACTATTAAACTTCTAGGGTAAGGCTAACAGAGACCCGATTAGATCATTTTATATTACGGTTAATATAAGAATTCAGCGTAATTCTATCAGATTTGTTGAACTTACGTCGCTCCTATTTCAGATAGTGTACCGGGCTGGTCGGCATCTTAAAGCGCATGAAATGACGAGTAAAATGCACTATTAAACTTCTAGGGTAGGGCGAACAGAGACCCGATTAGATCATTTTACATTAAGGTTAATATAAGTATTCTGCGAAATTCTATCAGATTTGTTCAATTTACATCGCTCCTATTTCAGGTAGCGTATTGGGATAAGCGGTATCTCAAGGCGCAGTAAATGACGAGTAAAATGCACTATTAAACTTCTAGGCTAGGGCAAACAGAGACCCGATTAGATCATTTTATATTATGGTTAATTTAAGAACTCAGCGAAATTCTATGACATTTGTTCAATTTACGTCGCTCCTATTTCAGATAGCGTACTGGGCTAGGCGGCATCTTAAAGCGCGTGGAATGGCGAGTAAAATGCACTATTAAACTTCTATGGTAGGGCAATCAGAGACCCGACTAGATCATTTTATATTTTGTTTAATATAAGATTTCAGGGAAATTCTATCACATTTGTTCAATTTACGTCCCTCCTATTTCAGATACCGTATTGGGATAAGTGGCATCTCAAAGCGCATGAAATGGCGAATAAAATGCACTATTAAGCTTCTAGGCTAGGGCGAACAGAGACCCGATTAGATCATTTTACATTGTGGTTAATAAAAGAATTCAGCGAAATTCTATCACGTTTGTTCAATTTACATCGCTCCTATTTCAGGTAGCGTATTGGGATAAGCGGCATCTCAAAGCGCATGAAATGGCGAGTAAAATGCACTATTAAACTTCTAGGGTAAGGCAAACAGCGACCCGATCAGATCATTTTATATTACGGTTAATATAAGAATTCAGCGAAATTATATCACATATGTTCACTTTCCGTCGCTCATATTTCAGATAGCGTATTGGGCTAAGCGGCATCTCAAAGCGCATGAAATGGCGAGTAAAATGCACTATTAAGTTTCTAGGGTAGGGCAAACAGAGACCAGATTAGATCATTTTATACTATGGTTAATTTAAGAATTCAGCGAAATTCTATGATATTTGTTCAATTTACGTCGCTCCTATTTCAGACGGCGTACTGGGCTAGGCGGCATCTGAAAGCGCGTGGAGTGGCAAGTAAAATGCACTATTGAACTTCTATGATACGGCAATCACAGACCCGATTAGATCATTTTATATTTTGGTTAATATAAGAACTAGCGAATTGCTATCACATTTGTTCAATTTACGTCGCTCCTATTTCAGATAGCGTATTGGGCTAACCGGCATCTCAAAGCGCATGACATGGCGAGTAAAATGCACTATTAAACTTCTAGGGTAAGGCAAACAGCGACCCGATCAGATCATTTTATATTACGGTTAATATAAGAATTCAGCGTAATTCTATCACATTTGTTCAATTTACGTCGCTCCTGTTTCAGATAGCGTATTGGGCTAAGCGGCATGTCAAAGCGCATGAAACGGGGAACAAAATGCACTATTAAACTTCTAGGCTAGGGCGAACAGAGACCCGATTAGATCATTTTTCCTTATGGTTATGAAAGAATTCAGCGAAATTCTGTCACATTTGTTCAATTTACGTCGCTCCTATTTCAGATAGCGTACTGGGTTGGGCGGCATCTTAAAGCGCGTTGAATGGCGAGTAAAATGCACTATTAAACTTCTATGATAGGGCAATCAGAGACCCGATTAGATCATTTTATATTACGGTTAATATAAGAATTCAGCGTAATTCTATGACGTTTGTGCAACATACGTCGCTCCTATTTCAGATAGCGTACTGGGCTAAGCGGCATCTTAAAGCGCGTGGAATGGCGAGTAAAATGCACCTCTAAACTTCTAGGGTTGAGCAAACAGAGACCCGATTAGATCATTTTATATTATGGTTAATTTAAGAATTCAGCGAAATTCTATCACATTTGTTCAATTTACGTCGCTCGTATTTCAGATAGCGTATTGGGCTAAGCGGCATCTCAAAGCGCATGAAATCGAGCGTAAAATGCCCTATTAAACTTCTAGGATAAGGCAAACAGAGACCCGATTATATCATTTTATATTACGGTTAATATAAGAATTCAGCGTAATTCTATCACATTTGTTCAATTTACGTCGCTCCTATTTCAGATAGCGTATTGGGCTAAGCGGCATCTCAAAGGGCATGAAATGGCGAGTAAAATGTACTATTAAACTTCTAGGGTAGGGCAAACAGAGACCCGATTAGATCATTTTATACTATGGTTAATTTAAGAATTCAGCGAAATTCTATGACAGTTGTTCAATTTACGTCGCTCCTATTTCAGATAGCGTACTGGGCTAGGCGGCATCTTAAAGCGCGTGGGGTGGCAAGTACAATGCACTATTAAACTTCTATGATACGGCAATCATAGACCCGATTAGATCATTTTATATTTTGGTTAATATAAGAATTAGCGAATTTCTATCACATTTGTTCAATTTACGTCGCTCCTATTTCAGATAGCGTATTGGGCTAAGCGGCATCCCAAAGCGCATGAAATGGCGAGTAAAATGCACTATTAAACTTCTAGGGTAAGGCAAACAGCGACCCGATTAGATCATTTTATATTACGGTTAATATAAGAATTCAGCGTAATTTTATCAGATTTGTTCAACTTACGTCGCTCCTATTTCAGATAGCGTATTGGGCTACGCGGCATCTCAAAGCGAATGAAATGGCGAGTAATATGCACTATTAAAGTTCTAGGATAAGGCAAACAGAGACCCGATTAGATCATTTTACATTATGGTTAATAAAAGAATTCAGCGAAATTCTATCAGATTTGTTCAATTTACGTCGCTCCCATTTCAGATAGGCTACCGGGCTAGGAGGCATCGTGAAGCGTGTGGAATGGCGAATAAAATGCACTATTAAACTTCTATGATAGGGCAATCAGAGACCCGATTAGATCATTTTATATTTTGGTTAATATAAGATTTCAGGGAAATTCTATCACATTTGTTCAATTTACGTCCCTCCTATTTCAGATAGCGTATTGGGATAAGTGGCATCTCAAAGCGCATGAAATGGCGAATAAAATGCACTATTAAGCTTCTAGGCTAGGGCGAACAGAGACCCGATTAGATCATTTTACATTGTGGTTAATAATAGAATTCAGCGAAAATCTATCACGTTTGTTCAATTTACATCGCTCCTATTTCAGGTAGCGTATTATGATAAGCGGCATCTCAAAGCGCATGAAATGACGAGTGAAATGCACTATTAAACTTCTAGGCTAGGGCAAACAGAGACCCGATTAGATCATTTTATATTACGGTTAATATAAGAATTCAGCGTAATTCTATCACATTTGTTCAATTTACGTCGCTCCTATTTCAGATAACGTACTGGGCTACGGCATCTTAAAGCGCGTGGAAAGGCGAGTAAAATGCACTATTAACCTTCTATGATAGGGCAATCAGAGACCCGATTAGATCATTTTATATTTTTTTTAGTATAAGAATTCAGCGAAATTCTATCACATTTCTTCAATTTACGTCGCTCATATTTCAGATAGCGTATTGGGCTACGCGGCATCTCAAAGCGCATGAAATGGCGAGTAAAATGCACTATTAAACTTCTACGGTAAGGCAAACAGAGACCCGATTAGATCATTTTATATTACGGTTAATATAAGAATTCAGCGAAATTATATCACATTTGTTCACTTTCCGTCGCTCATATTTCAGATAGCGTATTGGGCTAAGCGGCATCTCAAAGCACATGAAATGGCGAGTAAAATGCACTATTAAGTTTCTAGGGTAGGGCAAACAGTGACCAGATTAGATCATTTTATACTATGGTTAATTTAAGAATTCAGCGAAATTCTATGATATTTGTTCAATTTACGTCGCTCCTATTTCAGATAGCGTACTGGGCTAGGCGGCATCTTAAAGCGCGTGGAATGGCGAGTCAAATGAACTATTAAACTTCTATGATAGGGCAATCAGAGACCCGATTAGATCATTTTATATTGTGGTTAATATAAGAATTCAGCGAAATTCTATCACATTTGTTCAATTTACGTCGCTCCTATTTCAGATAGCTTTTTGGGCTAAGCGGCATCTCAAAGCGCATGAAATGGCGAGTGAAATGCACTATTAAACTTCTAGGGCAGGGCGAACAGAGACACGATTAGATCATTTTACGTTAAGGTTAATATAAGGATTCAGCAAAATTATATCACATTTGTTCACTTTACGTCGCTCCTATTTCAGATAGCGTATTGGGCTAAGCGGCATCTCAAAGCGCATGAAATGGCGAGTGAAATGCACTATTAAACTTCTAGGGCAGGGCGAACAGAGACACGATTAGATCATTTTACGTTAAGGTTAATATAAGGATTCAGCAAAATTATATCACATTTGTTCACTTTACGTCGCTCCTATTTCAGATAGCGTATTGGGCTAAGCGGCATCTCAAAGCACATGAAATCGCGAGTAAAATGCACTATTAAACTTCTATGATAGGGCAATTAGAGACCCGATTAGATCGTTTTATATTATGGTTAATTTAAGAATTCAGCAAAATTCTATCACATTTGTTCAATTCACGTCGTTCCTATTTCAGATAGCGTACTGGGCTAGGCGGTATCTTAAAGCGCGTGGAATGGCGAGTCAAATGCACTATTAAACTTCTATGATAGTGCAATCAGATACCCGATTAGATCATTTTATATTTTGTTTAATATAAGATTTCAGGGAAATTCTATCACATTTGTTCAATTTACGTCGCTCCTATTTCAGATAGCGTATTGGGATAAGTGGCATCTCGAAGCGCATGAAATGGCGAATAGAATGCACTATTAAGCTTCTAGGCTAGGGCGAACAGAGACCCGATTAGATCATTTTATACTATGGTTAATTTAAGAATTCAGCGAAATTCTATGACATTTGTTCAATTTACGTCGCTCCTATTTCAGATAGCGTATTGGGCTAAGCGGCATCTCAAAGCGCATGAAATGACGAGTGAAATGCACTATTAAACTTCTAGCGTAGGGCGAACAGAGACCCGATTAGATCATTTAACATTAAGGTTAATATAAGAATTCAGGGAAGTTCCATCACATTTGTTCAATTTACGTCGCTCCTATTTCAGATAGCGTATTGGGCTTGGCGGCATCTTAAAGCGCGTGGAATGACGAGTGAAATGCACTACTAAACTTCTATAATAGGGCAATGAGAGACCCGATTATATCATTTTATATTTTGGTTAATATAATATTTCAGGGAAATTCTATCACATTTGTTCAATTTACGTCGCTCCTATTTCAGATAGCGTATTGGGCTAAGCGGCTTCTCAAAGCGCATGGAATAGCGAGTAAAATGCACTATTAAACTTCTAGGGTAGGGCAAACAGAGACCCGATTAGATCAGTTTATATTATGGTTAATTTAAGAATTCAGCGAAATTCTATGACATTTGTTCAATTTACGTCGCTCCTATTTCAGATAGCGTATTGGGCTAAGCGGCCCCTCAAAGCGCATGAAATGGCGAGTAAAATGCACTATTAAACTTCTAGGGTAAAGCAATCCGAGACCCGATTAGATCATTTTATATTTTGGTTAATATAAGAATTCAGCGTAATTCTATCACATTTGTGCAACTTACGTCGCTCCTATTTCAGATAGCGTACTGGGCTAAGCGGCATCTTAAAGCGCGTGGAATGGCGTGTAAAATGGACTATTAAACTTCTATGATAGGGCAATCAGAGACCCGATTAGATCATTTTATATTTTGGTAAATATAAGAACTCAGCGAAATTCTATCACATTTGTTCAATTTACGTCGCTCCTATTTCAGATAGCGTATTGGGCTAAGCGGAATCTTAAAGCGCGTCGAATGGCGAGTAAAATGCGCTATTAAACTTCTCGGGTGGGGCAAACAGAGACCCGATTAGATCATTTTATATTTTGGTTAATATAACAATTCAGCGTAATTCTATCACATTTGTTCAATTTACGTCGCTCCTATTTCAGATAGCGTATTGGGCTAAGCGGCATCTCAAAGCGCAAGAAATGACGAGTAAAATGCACTATTAAACTTCTAGGGTAGGGCAAACAGGGACCTGATTAGATCAGTTTATATTATGGTTAATTTAAGAATTCAGCGAAATTCTATGACATTTGTTCAATTAACGTCGCTCCTATTTCAGATAGCGTACTGGGCTAGGCGGCATGTTAAAGCGCGCGGAATCTCAAGTAAAATGCACTATTAAACTTCTATGATAGGGCAATCAGAGACCCGATTAGATCATTTAATATTTTGGTTAATATAAGAATTCAGCGTAATTCTATCACATTTGTTCAACTTACGTCGCTCCTATTTCGGATAGCGTACTGGGCTAGGCGGCACCTTAAAGCGGGTGGAAGGCCGAGTAAAATGCCCTACTAAACTTCTATGATAGGGCAAGCAGAGACGCGACGAGATCATTTTATACTTTGTTTAATATATGATTTCAGGGAAATTCTATCACATTTGTTCAATTTACGTTGCTCCTATTCCAGATAGCGTATTGGGCTAAGCGGCATCTCAAAGCGCATGAAATGGTGAATAAAATGCACTATTAAACGTCTAGGCTAGGGCGAACAGAGACCCGATTAGATCATTTTAAATTATG
Source organism: Macropis europaea (assembly GCA_916610135.2). Lineage (NCBI taxonomy): Eukaryota > Metazoa > Arthropoda > Insecta > Hymenoptera > Melittidae > Macropis > Macropis europaea. The sequence continues at coordinate 250,849 of CAKAJE020000513.1, read as the reverse complement.
GTTAATAAAAGGATTCAGCGAAATTCTATCACATCTGTTCAATTTACATCGCTCCTATTTCAGATAGCGTATTGGGCTAAGCGGCATCTCAAAGCTCATGAAATGACGAGTAAAATGCACTATTAAACTTCTAGGGTAGGGCAAACAGAGACCCGATTATATCATTTTATATTTTGGTTAATATAAGATTTCAGGGAAATTCTATCACATTTGTTCAACTTACGTCGCTCCAATTTCAGATTGCGTATTGGGCTAAGTGGCATCTCAAAGCGCAAGAAATCGAGAGTAAAATGCACTATTAAACTTCTAGGGTAGGGCAAACAGAGACCCGATTAGATCATTTTATATTATGGTTAATATAAGAATTCAGCGAAATTCTATCACATTTGTTCAATTTACGTCGCTCCTATTTCAGATAGCGTATTGGGCTACGCGGCTTCTCAAAGCGCATGAAATAGCGAGTAAAATGCACTACTAAACTTCTAGGATAAGGCAAACAGAGACCCGATTAGATCATTTTATATTACGGTTAATACAAGAATTCAGCGTAATTCTATCACATTTGTGCAACTTACGTCGCTCCTATTTCAGATAGCGTACTGGGCTAAGCGGCATCTTAAAGCGCGTGGAATGGCGAGTAAAATGCACTTCTAAACTTCTAGGGTAGGGCAAACAGAGACCCGATTAGATCATTTTATATTATGGTTAATTTAAGAATTCAGCGAAATTCTATCACATTTGCTCAATTTACGTCGCTCGTATTTCAGATAGCGTATTGGGCTAAGCGGCATTTCAAAGCGCATGAAATCGAGAGTAAAATGCCCAATTAAACTTCTAGGATAAGGCAAACAGAGACCCGATTAGATCATTTTACATTATGGTTAATAAAAGAATTCAGCGAAATTCTATCACATTTGTTCAATTTACGTCGCTCCTATTTCAGATAGCGTACTGCGCTAAGCGACATCTCAAAGCGCATGAAATGGCGAGTAGAATGCACTATTAAACTTCTAGGGTAGGGCAAAGAGAGTCCTGATTAGGTCATTTTATATTATGGTTAATTTAAGAATTCAGCAAAATTCTATCACATTTGTTCAATTTACGTCGCTCCAATTTCAGATAGCGTACTGTGCTAGGCGGCATCTTAAAGCGTGAGGAATGGCGAGTAAAATGCACTATTAAACTTCTATGATAGGGCAATCAGAGACCCGATTAGATCATTTTATATTTTGGTTAATATAAGAATTCAGCGAAATTCTATCACATTTCGTCAGTTTACGTCGCTCCTATTTCAGTTAGCGTATTGGGCTAAGCGGCATCTCAAAGCGCATGAAATGGCGGGTAAAATGTACTATTAAACTTCTAGGGTAGAGCAAACAGAGACCCGATTAGATCATTTTATATTATGGTTAATTTAAGAATTCAGCAAAATTCTATCACATTTGTCCAATTTACGTCGTTCCTATTTCAGATAGCGTATTGGGCTCAGCGGCATCTCAAAGCGCATGAAATGACGAGTGAAATGCACTATTAAACTTCTAGGGTAGGGCGAACAGAGACCCGATTAGATCATTTTACATTAAGGTTAATATAAGAAATCAGGGAAATTCTATCACATTTGTTCAATTTACGTCGCTCCTATTTCAGTTAGCGTATTGGGCTAAGCGGCATCTCAAAGCGCATGAAATGGCGGGTAAAATGTACTATTAAACTTCTAGGGTGGAGCAAACAGAGACCCGATTAGATCATTTTATATTATGGTTAATTTAAGAATTCAGCAAAATTCTATCACATTTGACCAATTTACGTCGTTCCTATTTCAGATAGCGTATTGGGCTCAGCGGCATCTCAAAGCGCATGAAATGACGAGTGAAATGCACTATTAAACTTCTAGGGTAGGGCGAACAGAGACCCGATTAGATCATTTTACATTAAGGTTAATATAAGAAATCAGGGAAATTCTATCACATTTGTTCAATTTACGTCGCTCCTATTTCAGAAAGCGTGTTGGGCTAAGCGGCATCTCAAAGCGAATGAAATGGCGAGTAAAATGCACTGTTAAACTTCTAGGGTAGGGCAAACAGAGACCTGATTACATCGTTTTATATTATGGTTAATTTAAGAATTCAGCAAAATTCTATCACATTTGTTCAATTTACGTCGCTCCAATTTCAGATAGCGTACTGGGCTAGGCGGAACCTTAAAGCGGGTGGAAGGCCGAGTAAAATGCCCTACTAAACTTCTATGATAGGGCAATCAGAGACCCGATGAGATCATTTTATACTTTTTTTAATATATGATTTCAGGGAAATTCTATCACATTTGTTCAATTTACGTTGCTCCTATTCCAGATAGCGTATTGGTCTAAGCGGCATCTCAAAGCGCATGAAATGGCGAATAAAATGCACTATTAAACGTCTAGGCTAGGGCGAACAGAGACCCGAGTAGATCATTTTAAGTTATGGTTAATAAAAGAATTCAGCGAAATTCTATCACACCTGTTCAATTTACATCGCTCCTATTTCAGATAGCGTATTGGGCTAAGCGGCATCTCAAAGCTCATGAAATGACGAGTAAAATGTACTATTAAACTTCTAGGGTAGGGCAAACAGAGGCCCGATTAGATCATTTTATATTATGGTTAATTTAAGAATTCAGCGAAATTCTATCACATTTGTTCAATTTACGTCGCTCCTATTTCAGATAGCGTATTGGGCTACGCGGCTTCTCAAAGCGCATGAAATAGCGAGTAAAATGCACTACTAAACTTCTAGGATAAGGCAAACAGAGACCCGATTAGATAATTTTATATTACGGTTAATACAAGAATTCAGCGTAATTCTATCACATTTGTGCAACTTACGTCGCTCCTATTTCAGATAGCGTACTGGGCTAAGCGGCATCTTAAAGCGCGTGGAATGGCGAGTAAAATGCACTTCTAAACTTCTAGGGTAGGGCAAACAGAGACCCGATTAGATCATTTTATATTATGGTTAATTTAAGAATTCAGCGAAATGCTATCACATTTGCTCAATTTACGTCGCTCGTATTTCAGATAGCGTATTGGGCTAAGCGGCATTTCAAAGCGCATGAAATCGAGAGTAAAATGCCCAATTAAACTTCTAGGATAAGGCAAACAGAGACCCGATTACATCATTTTACATTATGGTTAATAAAAGAATTCAGCGAAATTCTATCACATTTGTTCAATTTACGTCGCTCCTATTTCAGATAGCGTACTGCGCTAAGCGACATCTCAAAGCGCATGAAATGGCGAGTAGAATGCACTATTAAACTTCTAGGGTAGGGCAAAGAGAGTCCTGATTAGGTCATTTTATATTATGGTTAATTTAAGAATTCAGCAAAATTCTATCACATTTGTTCAATTTACGTCGCTCCAATTTCAGATAGCGTACTGTGCTAGGCGGCATCTTAAAGCGTGTGGAATGGCGAGTAAAATGCACTATTAAACTTCTATGATAGGGCAATCAGAGACCCGATTAGATCATTTTATATTTTGGTTAATATAAGAATTCAGCGAAATTCTATCACATTTCGTCAGTTTACGTCGCTCCTATTTCAGTTAGCGTATTGGGCTAAGCGGCATCTCAAAGCGCATGAAATGGCGGGTAAAATGTACTATTAAACTTCTAGGGTGGAGCAAACAGAGACCCGATTAGATCATTTTATATTATGGTTAATTTAAGAATTCAGCAAAATTCTATCACATTTGTCCAATTTACGTCGTTCCTATTTCAGATAGCGTATTGGGCTCAGCGGCATCTCAAAGCGCATGAAATGACGAGTGAAATGCACTATTAAACTTCTAGGGTAGGGCGAACAGAGACCCGATTAGATCATTTTACATTAAGGTTAATATAAGAAATCAGGGAAATTCTATCACATTTGTTCAATTTACGTCGCTCCTATTTCAGAAAGCGTGTTGGGCTAAGCGGCATCTCAAAGCGAATGAAATGGCGAGTAAAATGCACTGTTAAACTTCTAGGGTAGGGCAAACAGAGACCCGATTACATCGTTTTATATTATGGTTAATTTAAGAATTCAGCAAAATTCTATCACATTTGTTCAATTTACGTCGCTCCAATTTCAGATAGCGTACTGGGCTAGGCGGAACCTTAAAGCGGGTGGAAGGCCGAGTAAAATGCCCTACTAAACTTCTATGATAGGGCAATCAGAGACCCGATGAGATCATTTTATACTTTGTTTAATATATGATTTCAGGGAAATTCTATCACATTTGTTCAATTTACGTTGCTCCTATTCCAGATAGCGTATTGGTCTAAGCGGCATCTCAAAGCGCATGAAATGGCGAATAAAATGCACTATTAAACGTCTAGGCTAGGGCGAACAGAGACCCGAGTAGATCATTTTAAGTTATGGTTAATAAAAGAATTCAGCGAAATTCTATCACACCTGTTCAATTTACATCGCTCCTATTTCAGATAGCGTATTGGGCTAAGCGGCATCTCAAAGCTCATGAAATGACGAGTAAAATGTACTATTAAACTTCTAGGGTAGGGCAAACAGAGGCCCGATTAGATCATTTTATATTATGGTTAATTTAAGAATTCAGCGAAATTCTATCACATTTGTTCAATTTACGTCGCTCCTATTTCAGATAGCGTATTGGGCTACGCGGCTTCTCAAAGCGCATGAAATAGCGAGTAAAATGCACTACTAAACTTCTAGGATAAGGCAAACAGAGACCCGATTAGATCATTTTATATTACGGTTAATACAAGAATTCAGCGTAATTCTATCACATTTGTGCAACTTACGTCGCTCCTATTTCAGATAGCGTACTGGGCTAAGCGGCATCTTAAAGCGCGTGGAATGGCGAGTAAAATGCACTTCTAAACTTCTAGGGTAGGGCAAACAGAGACCCGATTAGATCATTTTATATTATGGTTAATTTAAGAATTCAGCGAAATGCTATCACATTTGCTCAATTTACGTCGCTCGTATTTCAGATAGCGTATTGGGCTAAGCGGCATTTCAAAGCGCATGAAATCGAGAGTAAAATGCCCAATTAAACTTCTAGGATAAGGCAAACAGAGACCCGATTACATCATTTTACATTATGGTTAATAAAAGAATTCAGCGAAATTCTATCACATTTGTTCAATTTACGTCGCTCCTATTTCAGATAGCGTACTGCGCTAAGCGACATCTCAAAGCGCATGAAATGGCGAGTAGAATGCACTATTAAACTTCTAGGGTAGGGCAAAGAGAGTCCTGATTAGGTCATTTTATATTATGGTTAATTTAAGAATTCAGCAAAATTCTATCACATTTGTTCAATTTACGTCGCTCCAATTTCAGATAGCGTACTGTGCTAGGCGGCATCTTAAAGCGTGTGGAATGGCGAGTAAAATGCACTATTAAACTTCTATGATAGGGCAATCAGAGACCCGATTAGATCATTTTATATTTTGGTTAATATAAGAATTCAGCGAAATTCTATCACATTTGGTCAGTTTACGTCGCTCCTATTTCAGTTAGCGTATTGGGCTAAGCGGCATCTCAAAGCGCATGAAATGGCGGGTAAAATGTACTATTAAACTTCTAGGGTAGAGCAAACAGAGACCCGATTAGATCATTTTATATTATGGTTAATTTAAGAATTCAGCAAAATTCTATCACATTCGTTCAATTTACGTCGTTCCTATTTCAGATAGCGTATTGGGCTCAGCGGCATCTCAAAGCGCATGAAATGACGAGTGAAATGCACTATTAAACTTCTAGGGTAGGGCGAACAGAGACCCGATTAGATCATTTTACATTAAGGTTAATATAAGAAATCAGGGAAATTCTATCACATTTGTTCAATTTACGTCGCTCCTATTTCAGAAAGCGTGTTGGGCTAAGCGGCATCTCAAAGCGCATGAAATGGCGGGTAAAATGTACTATTAAACTTCTAGGGTGGAGCAAACAGAGACCCGATTAGATCATTTTATATTATGGTTAATTTAAGAATTCAGCAAAATTCTATCACATTTGTCCAATTTACGTCGTTCCTATTTCAGATAGCGTATTGGGCTCAGCGGCATCTCAAAGCGCATGAAATGGCGAGTAGAATGCACTATTAAACTTCTTGGGTAGGGCAAAGAGAGTCCTGATTAAGTCATTTTATATTATGGTTAATTTAAGAATTCAGCAAAATTCTATCACATTTGTTCAATTTACGTCGCTCCAATTTCAGATAGCGTACTGGGCTAGGCGGAACCTTAAAGCGGGAGGAAGGCCGAGTAAAATGCCCTACTAAACTTCTATGATAGGGCAATCAGAGACCCGATGAGATCATTTTATACTTTGTTTAATATATGATTTCAGGGAAATTCTATCACATTTGTTCAATTTACGTTGCTCCTATTCCAGATAGCGTATTGGTCTAAGCGGCATCTCAAAGCGCATGAAATGGCGAATAAAATGCACTATTAAACGTCTAGGCTAGGGCGAACAGAGACCCGAGTAGATCATTTTAAGTTATGGTTAATAAAAGAATTCAGCGAAATTCTATCACACCTGTTCAATTTACATCGCTCCTATTTCAGATAGCGTATTGGGCTAAGCGGCATCTCAAAGCTCATGAAATGACGAGTAAAATGTACTATTAAACTTCTAGGGTAGGGCAAACAGAGGCCCGATTAGATCATTTTATATTATGGTTAATTTAAGAATTCAGCGAAATTCTATCACATTTGTTCAATTTACGTCGCTCCTATTTCAGATAGCGTATTGGACTAAGCGGCATCTCAAAGCGAATGAAATGGCGAGTAATATGCACTATTAAAGTTCTAGGATAAGGCAAACAGAGACCCGATTAGATCATTTTACATTATGTTTAATAAAAGAATTCAGCGAAATTCTATCACATTTGTTCAATTTACGTCGCTCCTATTTCAGATAGCGTATTGGGCTAAGCGGCATCTCAAACCGCATGAAATGACGAGTGAAATGCACTATTAAACTTCTAGTGTAGGGCGAACAGAGACCCGATTAGAGCATTTTAGATTAAGGTTAATATAAGAATTCAGGGAAGTTCCATTACATTTGTTCAATTTACGTCGCTCCTATTTCAGATCGCGTATTGGGCTTGGCGGCATCTTAAAGCGCGTGGAATGACGAGTGAAATGCACTATTAAACTTCTAGGGCAGGGCGAAGTGAGACCCGATTAGATCATTTTATATTATGGTTAATTTAAGAATTCAGCAAAATTCTATCACATTTGTTCAATTTACGTCGCTCCAATTTCAGATAGCGTACTGGGCTAGTCGGCATCTTAAAGCTCGTGGAATGGAAAGTAAAATGCACTATTAAACTTCTATGATAGGGCAATCAGAGACCCGATTAGATCATTTTATATTTTGGTAAATATAAGAATTCAGCGAAATTCTATCACATTTGTTCGATTTACGTCGCTCCTATTTCAGATAGCGTAATGGGCTAAGCGGCATCTGAAAGCGCATGAAATGGCGAGTAAAATGCACTATTACACTTCTATGGTAGGGCAATCAGAGACCCGATTAGATCATTTTATATTTTGGTTAATAAAAGAATTCAGCGAAATTCTATCACATTTGTTCAATTTACGTCAATTCCTATGTCAGATAGCGTACTGAGCTAGGAGGCACCTTAAAGCGCGTGGAAGGGCGAATAAAATGCACTACTAAGCTTCTATAATAGGGCAATGAGAGACCCGATTATATCATTTTATATTTTGGTTAATATAAGATTTCAGGGAAATTCTATCACATTTGTTCCACTTACGTCGCTCCTATTTCAGGTAGCGTACTGGGCTAGGCGGTACCTTAAAGCGGGTGGAAGGCCGAGTAAAATGCCCTACTAAACTTCTATGATAGGGCAATCAGAGACCCGATGAGATCATTTTATACTTTGTTTAATATATGATTTCAGGGAAATTCTATCACATTTGTTCAATTTACGTTGCTCCTATTCCAGATAGCGTATTGGGCTAAGCGGCATCTCAAAGCGCATGAAATGGCGAGTAATATGCACTATTAAACGTCTAGGCTAGGGCGAACAGAGACCCGAGTAGATCATTTTAAGTTATATTTAATAAAAGAATTCAGCGAAATTCTATCACACCTGTTCAATTTACATCGCTCCTATTTCAGATAGCGTATTGGTCTAAGCGGCATCTCAAAGCTCATGAAATGACGAGTAAAATGTACTATTAAACTTCTAGGGTAGGGCAAACAGAGACCCGATTAGATCATTTTATATTTTGGTTAATTTAAGAATTCAGCGAAATTCTATCACATTTGTTCAATTTACGTCGCTCCTATTTCAGATAGCGTATTGGACTAAGCGGCATCTCAAAGCGAATGAAATGGCGAGTAATATGCACTATTAAAGTTCTAGGATAAGGCAAACAGAGACCCGATTAGATCATTTTATATTATGGTTAATAAAAGAATTCAGCGAAATTCTATCACATTTGTTCAATTTACGTCACTCCTATTTCAGATAGCGTATTGGGCTAAGCGGCTTCTCAAAGCGCATGAAATGACGAGTGAAATGCACTATTAAACTTCTAGGGTAGGGCGAACAGAGACCCGATTAGAGCATTTTACATTAAGGTTAATATAAGGATTCAGGGAAGTTCCATTACATTTGTTCAATTTACGTCGCTCCTATTTCAGGTAGCGTACTGGGCTAGGCGGTACCTTAAAGCGGGTGGAAGGCCGAGTAAAATGCCCTACTAAACTTCTATGATAGGGCAATCCGAGTTCCGATTAGATCATTTTATATTTTGGTTAATATAAGTATTCAGCGAAATTCTATCACATTTGTTCAATTTACGTCGCTCATATTTCAGAGAGCGCACTGTGCTAGGCGGCATCTTAAAGCGCGTGGAAGGGCGAGTGAAATGCACTATTAAACTTCTAGGGTAGGGCGAACAGAGACCCGATTAGATCATTTTATATTTTGATTAATATACGAATTCAGCGAAATTCTATCACATTTGTTCAACTTACGACGCTCCTATTTCAGATAACGTATTGGGCTAAGCGGCATCTCAAAGCGCATGAAATGGTGAGTAAAATGCACTATTAAACTTCTAGGGTAGGGTAAACAGAGACCCGATTAGACCATTTTATATTATGGTTAATTTAGAATTCAGCAAAATTCTATCACATTTGTTCAATTTACGTCGCTCCTATTTCAGAGAGCGTACTGGGCTAGGCGGCATCTTAAAGCGCGTGGAATGGCGAATAAAAGCACTATTAAACTTCTATGATAGGGCAATCAGAGACCCGATTAGATCATTTTACATTAAGGTTAATATAAGAATTCAGGGAAATTCTATCACATTTGTTCAATTTACGTCGCTCCTATTTCAGAGAGTGTACTGGGATAGGCGGCTTCTCAAAGCGCAAGAAATCGAGAGTAAAATGCACTATTAAACTTCTAGGGTAGGGCAAACAGAGACCCGATTAGATCATTTTATATTATGGTTAATTTAAGAATTCAGCAAGATTCTATCGCATTTGTTCAATTTACGTCGCTCCTATTCCAGATAGCGTACTGGGCTAGGCGGCATCTTAAAGCGCGTGGAATGGCGAGCAAAATGCACTATTAAACTTCTATGATAGGGCAATCAGGGACCCGATTAGATCATTTAATATTTTGGTTAATATAAGAATTCAGCGTAATTCTATCACATTTGTCCAACTTACGTCGCTCCTATTTCAGATAGCGTACTGGGCTAGGCGGCACCTTAAAGCGGGTGGAAGGCCGAGTAAAATGCCCTACTAAACTTCTATGATAGGGCAAGCAGAGACCCGACGAGATCATTTTATACTTTGTTTAATATATGATTTCGGGGAAATTCTATCACATTTGTTCAATTTACGTCGCTCCTATTTCAGATAGCGTATTGGGCTAAGCGGCATCTTAAAGCGCGTCGAATGGCGAGTAAAATGCACTATTAAACTTCTCGGGTAGGGCAAACAGAGACCCGATTAGATCATTTTATATTTTGGTTAATATAAGAATTCAGCGTAATTCTATCACATTTGTTCAACTTACGTCACTTCCTATGTCAGATAGCGTACTGGGCTAGGAGGCACCTTAAAGCGCGTGGAAGGGCGAATAAAATGCACTACTAAGCTTCTATAATAGGGCAATGAGAGACCCGATTATATCATTTTATATTTTGGTTAATATAAGATTTCAGGGAAATTCTATCACATTTGTTCAATTTACGTCGCTCCAATTTCAGATTGCGTATTGGGCTAAGCGGCATCTCAAAGCGCAAGAAATCGAGAGTAAAATGCACTATTAAACTTCTAGGGTAGGGCAAACAGAGACCCGATTAGATCATTTTATATTATGGTTAATTTAAGAATTCAGCGAAATTCTATCACATTTGTTCAATTTACGTCGCTCCTATTTCAGATAGCGTATTGGGCTACGCGGCTTCTCAAAGCGCATGAAATAGCGAGTAAAATGCACTACTAAACTTCTAGGATAAGGCAAACAGAGACCCGATTAGATCATTTTATATTACGGTTAATACAAGAATTCAGCGTAAATCTATCACATTTGTGCAACTTACGTCGCTCCTATTTCAGATAGCGTACTAGGCTAAGCGGCATCTTAAAGCGCGTGGAATGGCGAGTAAAATGCACTTCTAAACTTCTAGGGTAGGGCAAACAGAGACCCGATTAGATCATTTTATATTATGGTTAATTTAAGAATTCAGCGAAATTCTATCACATTTGTTCAATTTACGTCGCTCCTATTTCAGATAGCGTATTGGGCTTGGCGGCATCTTAAAGCGCGTGGAATGACGAGTGAAATGCACTATTAAACTTCTAGGGCAGGGCAAAGTGAGACCCGATTAGATCATTTTATATTATGGTTAATTTAAGAAATCAGGGAAATTCTATCACATTTGTTCAATTTACGTCGCTCGTATTTCAGATAGCGTATTGGGCTAAGCGGCATCTTAAAGCGCGTGGAATGGCAAGTAAAATGCACTATTAAACTTCTATGATAGGGCAATCAGAGTCCCGATTAGATCATTTTATATTTTGGTTAATATAAGTATTCAGCGAAATTCTATCACATTTGTTCAATTTACGTCGCTCATATTTCAGAGAGCGTACTGTGCTAGGCGGCATCTTAAAGCGCGTGGAAGGGCGAGTGAAATGCACTATTAAACTTCTAGGGTAGGGCGAACAGAGACCCGATTAGATCATTTTATATTTTGATTAATATACGAATTCAGCGAAATTCTATCACATTTGTTCAACTTACGACGCTCCTATTTCAGATAACGTATTGGGCTAAGCGGCATCTCAAAGCGCATGAAATGGTGAGTAAAATGCACTATTAAACTTCTAGGGTAGGGTAAACAGAGACCCGATTAGACCATTTTATATTATGATTAATTTAGAATTCAGCAAAATTCTATCACATTTGTTCAATTTACGTCGCTCCTATTTCAGAGAGCGTACTGGGCTAGGCGGCACCTTAAAGCGCGTGGAATGGCGAATAAAAGCACTATTAAACTTCTATGATAGGGCAATCAGAGACCCGATTAGATCATTTTACATTAAGGTTAATATAAGAATTCAGGGAAATTCTATCACATTTGTTCAATTTACGTCGCTCCTATTTCAGAGAGTGTACTGGGCTAGGCGGCTTCTCAAAGCTCAAGAAATCGAGAGTAAAATGCACTATTAAACTTCTAGGGTAGGGCAAACAGAGACCCGATTAGATCATTTTATATTATGGTTAATTTAAGAATTCAGCAAGATTCTATCGCATTTGTTCAATTTACGTCGCTCCTATTCCAGATAGCGTACTGGGCTAGGCGGCATCTTAAAGCGCGTGGAATGGCGAGCAAAATGCACTATTAAACTTCTATGATAGGGCAATCAGGGACCCGATTAGATCATTTAATATTTTGGTTAATATAAGAATTCAGCGTAATTCTATCACATTTGTCCAACTTACGTCGCTCCTATTTCAGATAGCGTACTGGGCTAGGCGGCACCTTAAAGCGGGTGGAAGGCCGAGTAAAATGCCCTACTAAACTTCTATGATAGGGCAAGCAGAGACCCGACGAGATCATTTTATACTTTGTTTAATATATGATTTCGGGGAAATTCTATCACATTTGTTCAATTTACGTCGCTCCTATTTCAGATAGCGTATTGGGCTAAGCGGCATCTTAAAGCGCGTCGAATGGCGAGTAAAATGCACTATTAAACTTCTCGGGTAGGGCAAACAGAGACCCGATTAGATCATTTTATATTTTGGTTAATATAAGAATTCAGCGTAATTCTATCACATTTGTTCAACTTACGTCACTTCCTATGTCAGATAGCGTACTGGGCTAGGAGGCACCTTAAAGCGCGTGGAAGGGCGAATAAAATGCACTACTAAGCTTCTATAATAGGGCAATGAGAGACCCGATTATATCATTTTATATTTTGGTTAATATAAGATTTCAGGGAAATTCTATCACATTTGTTCAATTTACGTCGCTCCAATTTCAGATTGCGTATTGGGCTAAGCGGCATCTCAAAGCGCAAGAAATCGAGAGTAAAATGCACTATTAAACTTCTAGGGTAGGGCAAACAGAGACCCGATTAGATCATTTTATATTATGGTTAATTTAAGAATTCAGCGAAATTCTATCACATTTGTTCAATTTACGTCGCTCCTATTTCAGATAGCGTATTGGGCTACGCGGCTTCTCAAAGCGCATGAAATAGCGAGTAAAATGCACTACTAAACTTCTAGGATAAGGCAAACAGAGACCCGATTAGATCATTTTATATTACGGTTAATACAAGAATTCAGCGTAATTCTATCACATTTGTGCAACTTACGTCGCTCCTATTTCAGATAGCGTACTGGGCTAAGCGGCATCTTAAAGCGCGTGGAATGGCGAGTAAAATGCACTTCTAAACTTCTAGGGTAGGGCAAGCAGAGACCCGATTAGATCATTTTATATTATGGTTAATTTAAGAATTCAGCGAAATTCTATCACATTTGTTCAATTTACGTCGGTCGTATTTCAGATAGCGTATTGGGCTAAGCGGCATCTCAAAGCGCATGAAATCGAGAGTAAAATGCCCAATTAAACTTCTAGGATAAGGCAAACAGAGACCCGATTAGATCATTTTACATTATGGTTAATAAAAGAATTCAGCGAAATTCTATCACATTTGTTCAATTTACGTCGCTCCTATTTCAGATAGCGTACTGCGCTAAGCGACATCTCAAAGCGCATGAAATGGCGAGTAGAATGCACTATTAAACTTCTAGGGTAGGGCAAAGAGAGTCCCGATTAGATCATTTAATATTTTGGTTAATATAAGAATTCAGCGTAATTCTATCACATTTGTCCAACTTACGTCGCTCCTATTTCAGATAGCGTACTGGGCTAGGCGGCACCTTAAAGCGGGTGGAAGGCCGAGTAAAATGCCCTACTAAACTTCTATGATAGGGCAAGCAGAGACCCGACGAGATCATTTTATACTTTGTTTAATATATGATTTCGGGGAAATTCTATCACATTTGTTCAATTTACGTCGCTCCTATTTCAGATAGCGTATTGGGCTAAGCGGCATCTTAAAGCGCGTCGAATGGCGAGTAAAATGCACTATTAAACTTCTCGGGTAGGGCAAACAGAGACCCGATTAGATCATTTTATATTTTGGTTAATATAAGAATTCAGCGTAATTCTATCACATTTGTTCAACTTACGTCACTTCCTATGTCAGATAGCGTACTGGGCTAGGAGGCACCTTAAAGCGCGTGGAAGGGCGAATAAAATGCACTACTAAGCTTCTATAATAGGGCAATGAGAGACCCGATTATATCACTTTATATTTTGGTTAATATAAGATTTCAGGGAAATTCTATCACATTTGTTCAATTTACGTCGCTCCAATTTCAGATTGCGTATTGGGCTAAGCGGCATCTCAAAGCGCAAGAAATCGAGAGTAAAATGCACTATTAAACTTCTAGGGTAGGGCAAACAGAGACCCGATTAGATCATTTTATATTATGGTTAATTTAAGAATTCAGCGAAATTCTATCACATTTGTTCAATTTACGTCGCTCCTATTTCAGATAGCGTATTGGGCTACGCGGCTTCTCAAAGCGCATGAAATAGCGAGTAAAATGCACTACTAAACTTCTAGGATAAGGCAAACAGAGACCCGATTAGATCATTTTATATTACGGTTCATATAAGGATTCAGCGTAATTCTATCACATTTGTGCAACTTACGTCGCTCCTATTTCAGATAGCGTACTGGGCTAAGCGGCATCTTAAAGCGCGTGGAATGGCGAGTAAAATGCACTTCTAAACTTCTAGGGTAGGGCAATCAGAGACCCGATTAGATCATTTTATATTATGGTTAATTTAAGAATTCAGCGAAATTCTATCACATTTGTTCAATTTACGTCGGTCGTATTTCAGATAGCGTATTGGGCTAAGCGGCATCTCAAAGCGCATGAAATCGAGAGTAAAATGCCCAATTAAACTTCTAGGATAAGGCAAACAGAGACCCGATTAGATCATTTTACATTATGGTTAATAAAAGAATTCAGCGAAATTCTATCACATTTGTTCAATTTACGTCGCTCCTATTTCAGATAGCGTACTGCGCTAAGCGACATCTCAAAGCGCATGAAATGGCGAGTAGAATGCACTATTAAACTTCTAGGGTAGGGCAAAGAGAGTCCCGATTAGATCATTTAATATTTTGGTTAATATAAGAATTCAGCGTAATTCTATCACATTTGTCCAACTTACGTCGCTCCTATTTCAGATAGCGTACTGGGCTAGGCGGCACCTTAAAGCGGGTGGAAGGCCGAGTAAAATGCCCTACTAAACTTCTATGATAGGGCAAGCAGAGACCCGACGAGATCATTTTATACTTTGTTTAATATATGATTTCGGGGAAATTCTATCACATTTGTTCAATTTACGTCGCTCCTATTTCAGATAGCGTATTGGGCTAAGCGGCATCTTAAAGCGCGTCGAATGGCGAGTAAAATGCACTATTAAACTTCTCGGGTAGGGCAAACAGAGACCCGATTAGATCATTTTATATTTTGGTTAATATAAGAATTCAGCGAAATTCTATCACATTTCGTCAGTTTACGTCGCTCCTATTTCAGTTAGCGTATTGGGCTAAGCGGCATCTCAAAGCGCATGAAATGGCGGGTAAAATGTACTATTAAACTTCTAGGGTGGAGCAAACAGAGACCCGATTAGATCATTTTATATTATGGTTAATTTAAGAATTCAGCAAAATTCTATCACATTTGTTCAATTTACGTCGTTCCTATTTCAGATAGCGTATTGGGCTCAGCGGCATCTCAAAGCGCATGAAATGACGAGTGAAATGCACTATTAAACTTCTAGGGTAGGGCGAACAGAGACCCGATTAGATCATTTTACATTAAGGTTAATATAAGAAATCAGGGAAATTCTATCACATTTGTTCAATTTACGTCGCTCCTATTTCAGAAAGCGTGTTGGGCTAAGCGGCATCTCAAAGCGCATGAAATGGCGGGTAAAATGTACTATTAAACTTCTAGGGTGGAGCAAACAGAGACCCGATTAGATCATTTTATATTATGGTTAATTTAAGAATTCAGCAAAATTCTATCACATTTGTCCAATTTACGTCGTTCCTATTTCAGATAGCGTATTGGGCTCAGCGGCATCTCAAAGCGCATGAAATGGCGAGTAGAATGCACTATTAAACTTCTAGGGTAGGGCAAAGAGAGTCCTGATTAGGTCATTTTATATTATGGTTAATTTAAGAATTCAGCAAAATTCTATCACATTTGTTCAATTTACGTCGCTCCAATTTCAGATAGCGTACTGGGCTAGGCGGAACCTTAAAGCGGGAGGAAGGCCGAGTAAAATGCCCTACTAAACTTCTATGATAGGGCAATCAGAGACCCGATGAGATCATTTTATACTTTGTTTAATATATGATTTCAGGGAAATTCTATCACATTTGTTCAATTTACGTTGCTCCTATTCCAGATAGCGTATTGGTCTAAGCGGCATCTCAAAGCGCATGAAATGGCGAATAAAATGCACTATTAAACGTCTAGGCTAGGGCGAACAGAGACCCGAGTAGATCATTTTAAGTTATGGTTAATAAAAGAATTCAGCGAAATTCTATCACACCTGTTCAATTTACATCGCTCCTATTTCAGATAGCGTATTGGGCTAAGCGGCATCTCAAAGCTCATGAAATGACGAGTAAAATGTACTATTAAACTTCTAGGGTAGGGCAAACAGAGGCCCGATTAGATCATTTTATATTATGGTTAATTTAAGAATTCAGCGAAATTCTATCACATTTGTTCAATTTACGTCGCTCCTATTTCAGATAGCGTATTGGACTAAGCGGCATCTCAAAGCGAATGAAATGGCGAGTAATATGCACTATTAAAGTTCTAGGATAAGGCAAACAGAGACCCGATTAGATCATTTTACATTATGTTTAATAAAAGAATTCAGCGAAATTCTATCACATTTGTTCAATTTACGTCGCTCCTATTTCAGATAGCGTATTGGGCTAAGCGGCATCTCAAACCGCATGAAATGACGAGTGAAATGCACTATTAAACTTCTAGTGTAGGGCGAACAGAGACCCGATTAGAGCATTATAGATTAAGGTTAATATAAGAATTCAGGGAAGTTCCATTACATTTGTTCAATTTACGTCGCTCCTATTTCAGATCGCGTATTGGGCTTGGCGGCATCTTAAAGCGCGTGGAATGACGAGTGAAATGCACTATTAAACTTCTAGGGCAGGGCGAAGTGAGACCCGATTAGATCATTTTATATTATGGTTAATTTAAGAAATCAGGGAAATTCTATCACATTTGTTCAATTTACGTCGCTCCTATTTCAGATAGCGTGTTGGGCTAAGCGGCATCTCAAAGCAAATGAAATGGCGAGTAAAATGCACTGTTAAACTTCTAGGGTAGGGCAAACAGAGAGCCGATTACATCGTTTTATATTATGGTTAATTTAAGAATTCAGCAAAATTCTATCACATTTGTTCAATTTACGTCGCTCCAATTTCAGATAGCGTACTGGGCTAGTCGGCATCTTAAAGCTCGTGGAATGGAAAGTAAAATGCACTATTAAACTTGTATGATAGGGCAATCAGAGACCCGATTAGATCATTTTATATTTTGGTAAATATAAGAATTCAGCGAAATTCTATCACATTTGTTCGATTTACGTCGCTCCTATTTCAGATAGCGTAATGGGCTAAGCGGCATCTGAAAGCGCATGAAATGGCGAGTAAAATGCACTATTACACTTCTATGGTAGGGCAATCAGAGACCCGATTAGATCATTTTATATTTTGGTTAATAAAAGAATTCAGCGAAATTCTATCACATTTGTTCAATTTACGTCAATTCCTATGTCAGATAGCGTACTGAGCTAGGAGGCACCTTAAAGCGCGTGGAAGGGCGAATAAAATGCACTACTAAGCTTCTATAATAGGGCAATGAGAGACCCGATTATATCATTTTATATTTTGGTTAATATAAGATTTCAGGGAAATTCTATCACATTTGTTCCACTTACGTCGCTCCTATTTCAGGTAGCGTACTGGGCTAGGCGGTACCTTAAAGCGGGTGGAAGGCCGAGTAAAATGCCCTACTAAACTTCTATGATAGGGCAATCAGAGACCCGATGAGATCATTTTATACTTTGTTTAATATATGATTTCAGGGAAATTCTATCACATTTGTTCAATTTACGTTGCTCCTATTCCAGATAGCGTATTGGGCTAAGCGGCATCTCAAAGCGCATGAAATGGCGAGTAATATGCACTATTAAACGTCTAGGCTAGGGCGAACAGAGACCCGAGTAGATCATTTTAAGTTATATTTAATAAAAGAATTCAGCGAAATTCTATCACACCTGTTCAATTTACATCGCTCCTATTTCAGATAGCGTATTGGTCTAAGCGGCATCTCAAAGCTCATGAAATGACGAGTAAAATGCACTATTAAACTTCTAGGGTAGGGCAAACAGAGACCCGATTAGATCATTTTATATTTTGGTTAATTTAAGAATTCAGCGAAATTCTATCACATTTGTTCAATTTACGTCGCTCCTATTTCAGATAGCGTATTGGACTAAGCGGCATCTCAAAGCGAATGAAATGGCGAGTAATATGCACTATTAAAGTTCTAGGATAAGGCAAACAGAGACCCGATTAGATCATTTTATATTATGGTTAATAAAAGAATTCAGCGAAATTCTATCACATTTGTTCAATTTACGTCACTCCTATTTCAGATAGCGTATTGGGCTAAGCGGCTTCTCAAAGCGCATGAAATGACGAGTGAAATGCACTATTAAACTTCTAGGGTAGGGCGAACAGAGACCCGATTAGAGCATTTTACATTAAGGTTAATATAAGAATTCAGGGAAGTTCCATTACATTTGTTCAATTTACGTCGCTCCTATTTCAGGTAGCGTACTGGGCTAGGCGGTACCTTAAAGCGGGTGGAAGGCCGAGTAAAATGCCCTACTAAACTTCTATGATAGGGCAATCAGAGTTCCGATTAGATCATTTTATATTTTGGTTAATATAAGTATTCAGCGAAATTCTATCACATTTGTTCAATTTACGTCGCTCATATTTCAGAGAGCGCACTGTGCTAGGCGGCATCTTAAAGCGCGTGGAAGGGCGAGTGAAATGCACTATTAAACTTCTAGGGTAGGGCGAACAGAGACCCGATTAGATCATTTTATATTTTGATTAATATACGAATTCAGCGAAATTCTATCACATTTGTTCAACTTACGACGCTCCTATTTCAGATAACGTATTGGGCTAAGCGGCATCTCAAAGCGCATGAAATGGTGAGTAAAATGCACTATTAAACTTCTAGGGTAGGGTAAACAGAGACCCGATTAGACCATTTTATATTATGGTTAATTTAGAATTCAGCAAAATTCTATCACATTTGTTCAATTTACGTCGCTCCTATTTCAGAGAGCGTACTGGGCTAGGCGGCATCTTAAAGCGCGTGGAATGGCGAATAAAAGCACTATTAAACTTCTATGATAGGGCAATCAGAGACCCGATTAGATCATTTTACATTAAGGTTAATATAAGAATTCAGGGAAATTCTATCACATTTGTTCAATTTACGTCGCTCCTATTTCAGAGAGTGTACTGGGCTAGGCGGCTTCTCAAAGCGCAAGAAATCGAGAGTAAAATGCACTATTAAACTTCTAGGGTAGGGCAAACAGAGACCCGATTAGATCATTTTATATTATGGTTAATTTAAGAATTCAGCAAGATTCTATCGCATTTGTTCAATTTACGTCGCTCCTATTCCAGATAGCGTACTGGGCTAGGCGGCATCTTAAAGCGCGTGGAATGGCGAGCAAAATGCACTATTAAACTTCTATGATAGGGCAATCAGGGACCCGATTAGATCATTTAATATTTTGGTTAATATAAGAATTCAGCGTAATTCTATCACATTTGTTCAACTTACGTCGCTCCTATTTCAGATAGCGTACTGGGCTAGGCGGCACCTTAAAGCGGGTGGAAGGCCGAGTAAAATGCCCTACTAAACTTCTATGATAGGGCAAGCAGAGACCCGACGAGATCATTTTATACTTTGTTTAATATATGATTTCGGGGAAATTCTATCACATTTGTTCAATTTACGTCGCTCCTATTTCAGATAGCGTATTGGGCTAAGCGGCATCTTAAAGCGCGTCGAATGGCGAGTAAAATGCACTATTAAACTTCTCGGGTAGGGCAAACAGAGACCCGATTAGATCATTTTATATTTTGGTTAATATAAGAATTCAGCGTAATTCTATCACATTTGTTCAACTTACGTCACTTCCTATGTCAGATAGCGTACTGGGCTAGGAGGCACCTTAAAGCGCGTGGAAGGGCGAATAAAATGCACTACTAAGCTTCTATAATAGGGCAATGAGAGACCCGATTATATCACTTTATATTTTGGTTAATATAAGATTTCAGGGAAATTCTATCACATTTGTTCAATTTACGTCGCTCCAATTTCAGATTGCGTATTGGGCTAAGCGGCATCTCAAAGCGCAAGAAATCGAGAGTAAAATGCACTATTAAACTTCTAGGGTAGGGCAAACAGAGACCCGATTAGATCATTTTATATTATGGTTAATTTAAGAATTCAGCGAAATTCTATCACATTTGTTCAATTTACGTCGCTCCTATTTCAGATAGCGTATTGGGCTACGCGGCTTCTCAAAGCGCATGAAATAGCGAGTAAAATGCACTACTAAACTTCTAGGATAAGGCAAACAGAGACCCGATTAGATCATTTTATATTACGGTTAATACAAGAATTCAGCGTAAATCTATCACATTTGTGCAACTTACGTCGCTCCTATTTCAGATAGCGTACTAGGCTAAGCGGCATCTTAAAGCGCGTGGAATGGCGAGTAAAATGCATTTCTAAACTTCTAGGGTAGGGCAAACAGAGACCCGATTAGATCATTTTATATTATGGTTAATTTAAGAATTCAGCGAAATTCTATCACATTTGTTCAATTTACGTCGCTCCTATTTCAGATAGCGTATTGGGCTTGGCGGCATCTTAAAGCGCGTGGAATGACGAGTGAAATGCACTATTAAACTTCTAGGGCAGGGCAAAGTGAGACCCGATTAGATCATTTTATATTATGGTTAATTTAAGAAATCAGGGAAATTCTATCACATTTGTTCAATTTACGTCGCTCGTATTTCAGATAGCGTATTGGGCTAAGCGGCATCTTAAAGCGCGTGGAATGGCAAGTAAAATGCACTATTAAACTTCTATGATAGGGCAATCAGAGTCCCGATTAGATCATTTTATATTTTGGTTAATATAAGTATTCAGCGAAATTCTATCACATTTGTTCAATTTACGTCGCTCCTATTTCAGATAGCGTACTGTGCTAGGCGGCATCTTAAAGCGCGTGGAAGGGCGAGTGAAATGCACTATTAAACTTCTAGGGTAGGGCGAACAGAGACCCGATTAGATCATTTTATATTTTGATTAATATACGAATTCAGCGAAATTCTATCACATTTGTTCAACTTACGACGCTCCTATTTCAGATAACGTATTGGGCTAAGCGGCATCTCAAAGCGCATGAAATGGTGAGTAAAATGCACTATTAAACTTCTAGGGTAGGGTAAACAGAGACCCGATTAGACCATTTTATATTATGATTAATTTAGAATTCAGCAAAATTCTATCACATTTGTTCAATTTACGTCGCTCCTATTTCAGAGAGCGTACTGGGCTAGGCGGCACCTTAAAGCGCGTGGAATGGCGAATAAAAGCACTATTAAACTTCTATGATAGGGCAATCAGAGACCCGATTAGATCATTTTACATTAAGGTTAATATAAGAATTCAGGGAAATTCTATCACATTTGTTCAATTTACGTCGCTCCTATTTCAGAGAGTGTACTGGGCTAGGCGGCTTCTCAAAGCTCAAGAAATCGAGAGTAAAATGCACTATTAAACTTCTAGGGTAGGGCAAACAGAGACCCGATTAGATCATTTTATATTATGGTTAATTTAAGAATTCAGCAAGATTCTATCGCATTTGTTCAATTTACGTCGCTCCTATTCCAGATAGCGTACTGGGCTAGGCGGCATCTTAAAGCGCGTGGAATGGCGAGCAAAATGCACTATTAAACTTCTATGATAGGGCAATCAGAGACCCGATTAGATCATTTAATATTTTGGTTAATATAAGAATTCAGCGTAATTCTATCACATTTGTTCAACTTACGTCGCTCCTATTTCAGATAGCGTACTGGGCTAGGCGGCACCTTAAAGCGGGTGGAAGGCCGAGTAAAATGCCCTACTAAACTTCTATGATAGGGCAAGCAGAGACCCGACGAGATCATTTTATACTTTGTTTAATATATGATTTCGGGGAAATTCTATCACATTTGTTCAATTTACGTCGCTCCTATTTCAGATAGCGTATTGGGCTAAGCGGCATCTTAAAGCGCGTGGAATGGCGAGTAAAATGCACTATTAAACTTCTCGGGTAGGGCAAACAGAGACCCGATTAGATCATTTTATATTTTGGTTAATATAAGAATTCAGCGTAATTCTATCACATTTGTTCAACTTACGTCACTTCCTATGTCAGATAGCGTACTGGGCTAGGAGGCACCTTCAAGCGCGTGGAAGGGCGAATAAAATGCACTACTAAGCTTCTATAATAGGGCAATGAGAGACCCGATTATATCATTTTATATTTTGGTTAATATAAGATTTCAGGGAAATTCTATCACATTTGTTCAATTTACGTCGCTCCAATTTCAGATTGCGTATTGGGCTAAGCGGCATCTCAAAGCGCAAGAAATCGAGAGTAAAATGCACTATTAAACTTCTAGGGGTAGGGCAAACAGAGACCCGATTAGATCATTTTATATTATGGTTAATTTAAGAATTCAGCGAAATTCTATCACATTTGTTCAATTTACGTCGCTCCTATTTCAGATAGCGTATTGGGCTACGCGGCTTCTCAAAGCGCATGAAATAGCGAGTAAAATGCACTACTAAACTTCTAGGATAAGGCAAACAGAGACCCGATTAGATCATTTTATATTACGGTTAATATAAGAATTCAGCGTAATTCTATCACATTTGTGCAACTTACGTCGCTCCTATTTCAGATAGCGTACTGGGCTAAGCGGCATCTTAAAGCGCGTGGAATGGCGAGTAAAATGCACTTCTAAACTTCTAGGGTAGGGCAAGCAGAGACCCGATTAGATCATTTTATATTATGGTTAATTTAAGAATTCAGCGAAATTCTATCACATTTGTTCAATTTACGTCGGTCGTATTTCAGATAGCGTATTGGGCTAAGCGGCATCTCAAAGCGCATGAAATCGAGAGTAAAATGCCCAATTAAACTTCTAGGATAAGGCAAACAGAGACCCGATTAGATCATTTTACATTATGGTTAATAAAAGCATTCAGCGAAATTCTATCACATTTGTTCAATTTACGTCGCTCCTATTTCAGATAGCGTACTGCGCTAAGCGACATCTCAAAGCGCATGAAATGGCGAGTAGAATGCACTATTAAACTTCTAGGGTAGGGCAAAGAGAGTCCCGATTAGATCATTTAATATTTTGGTTAATATAAGAATTCAGCGTAATTCTATCACATTTGTCCAACTTACGTCGCTCCTATTTCAGATAGCGTACTGGGCTAGGCGGCACCTTAAAGCGGGTGGAAGGCCGAGTAAAATGCCCTACTAAACTTCTATGATAGGGCAAGCAGAGACCCGACGAGATCATTTTATACTTTGTTTAATATATGATTTCGGGGAAATTCTATCACATTTGTTCAATTTACGTCGCTCCTATTTCAGATAGCGTATTGGGGCTAAGCGGCATCTTAAAGCGCGTCGAATGGCGAGTAAAATGCACTATTAAACTTCTCGGGTAGGGCAAACAGAGACCCGATTAGATCATTTTATATTTTGGTTAATATAAGAATTCAGCGTAATTCTATCACATTTGTTCAACTTACGTCACTATCCTATGTCAGATAGCGTACTGGGCTAGGAGGCACCTTAAAGCGCGTGGAAGGGCGAATAAAATGCACTACTAAGCTTCTATAATAGGGCAATGAGAGACCCGATTATATCACTTTATATTTTGGGTTAATATAAGATTTCAGGGAAATTCTATCACATTTGTTCAATTACGTCGCTCCCAATTTCAGATTGCGTATTGGGCTAAGCGGGCATCTCAAAGCGCAAGAAATCGAGAGTAAAATGCACTATTAAACTTCTAGGGTAGGGCAAACAGAGACCCGATTAGATCATTTTATATTATGGTTAATTTAAGAATTCAGCGAAATTCTATCACATTTGTTCAATTTACGTCGCTCCTATTTCAGATAAGCGTATTGGGCTACGCGGCTTCTCAAAGCGCATGAAATAGCGAGTAAAATGCACTACTAAACTTCTAGGATAAGGCAAACAGAGACCCGATTAGAATCATTTTATATTACGGTTAATACAAGAATTCAGCGTAATTCTATCACATTTGTGCAACTTACGTCGCTCCTATTTCAGATAGCGTACTGGGCTAAGCGGCAATCTTAAAGCGCGTGGAATGGCGAGTAAAATGCACTTCTAAACTTCTAGGGTAGGGCAATCAGAGACCCGATTAGATCATTTTATATTATGGTTAATTTAAGAATTCAGCGAAATTCTATCACATTTGTTCAATTTACGTCGGTCGTATTTCAGATAGCGTATTGGGCTAAGCGGCATCTCAAAAGCGCATGAAATCGAGAGTAAAATGCCCAATTAAACTTCTAGGATAAGGGCAAACAGAGACCCGATTAGATCATTTTACATTATGGTTAATAAAAGAATTCAGCGAAATTCTATCACATTTGTTCAATTTACGTCGCTCCTATTTCAGATAGCGTATTGGGCTAAGCGACATCTCAAAGCGCATGAAATGGCGAGTAGAATGCACTATTAAACTTCTAGGGGTAGGGCAAAGAGAGTCCCGATTAGATCATTTAATATTTTGGTTAATATAAGAATTCAGCGTAATTCTATCACATTTGTCCAACTTACGTCGCTCCTATTTCAGATAGCGTACTGGGCTAGGCGGCACCTTAAAGCGGGTGGAAGGCCGAGTAAAATGCCCTACTAAACTTCTATGATAGGGCAAGCAGAGACCCCGACGAGATCATTTTATACTTTGTTTAATATATGATTTCAGGGAAATTCTATCACATTTGTTCAATTTACGTCGCTCCTATTTCAGATAGCGTATTGGGCTAAGCGGCATCTTAAAGCGCGTCGAATGGCGAGTAAAATGCAATATTAAACTTCTCGGGTAGGGCAAACAGAGACCCGATTAGATCATTTTATATTTTGGTTAATATAAGAATTCAGCGTAATTCTTATCACATTTGTTCAACTTACGTCACTTCCTATGTCAGATAGCGTACTGGGCTAGGAGGCACCTTAAAGCGCGTGGAAGGGCGAATAAAATGCACTACTAAGCTTCTATAATAGGGCAATGAGAGACCCGATTATATCATTTTATATTTTGGTTAATATAAGATTTCAGGGAAATTCTATCACATTTGTTCAATTTACGTCGCTCCAATTTCAGATTGCGTATTGGGCTAAGCGGCATCTCAAAGCGCAAGAAATCGAGAGTAAAATGCACTATTAAACTTCTAGGGTAGGTGCAAACAGAGACCCGATTAGATCATTTTATATTATGGTTAATTTAAGAATTCAGCGAAATTCTATCACATTTGTTCAATTTACGTCGCTCCTATTTCAGATAGCGTATTGGGCTACGCGGCTTCTCAAAGCGCATGAAATAGCGAGTAAAATGCACTACTAAACTTCTAGGATAAGGCGAACAGAGACCCCGATTAGATCATTTTATATTACGGTTAATACAAGAATTCAGCGTAATTCTATCACATTTGTGCAACTTACGTCGCTCCTATTTCAGATAGCGTACTGGGCTAAGCGGCATCTTAAAGCGCGTGGAATGGCGAGTAAAATGCACTTCTAAACTTCTAGGGTAGGGCAAACAGAGACCCGATTAGATCATTTTATATTATGGTTAATTTAAGAATTCCGCGAAATTCTATCACATTTGTTCAATTTACGACGCTCCTATTTCAGATAGCGTATTGGGCTACGCGGCTTCTCAAAGCGCATGAAATAGCGAGTAAAATGTACTACTAAACTTCTAGGATAAGGCAAACAGAGACCCGATTAGATCATTTTATATTACGGTTAATACAAGAATTCAGCGTAATTCTATCACATTTGTGCAACTTACGTCGCTCCTAGTTTCAGATAGCGTACTGGGCTAAGCGGCATCTTAAAGCGCGTGGAATGGCGAGTAAAATGCACTTCTAAACTTCTAGGGTAGGGCAAACAGAGACCCGATTAGATCATTTTATATTATGGTTAATTTAAGAATTCAGCGAAATTCTATCACATTTGTTCAATTTACGTCGCTCGTATTTCAGATAGCGTATTGGGCTAAGCGGCATCTCAAAGCGCATGAAATGACGAGTGAAATGCACTATTAAACTTCTAGGGTAGGGCGAACAGAGACCCGATTAGATCATTTTACATTAAGGTTAATATAAGAAATCAGGGAAATTCTATCACATTTGTTCAATTTACGTCGCTCCTATTTCAGAAAGCGTGTTGGGCTAAGCGGCATCTCAAAGCGAATGAAATGGCGAGTAAAATGCACTGTTAAACTTCTAGGGTAGGGCAAACAGAGACCCGATTACATCGTTTTATATTATGGTTAATTTAAGAATTCAGCAAAATTCTATCACATTTGTTCAATTTCAGATAGCGTACTGGGCTAGGCGGAACCTTAAAGCGGGTGGAAGGCCGAGTAAAATGCCCTACTAAACTTCTATGATAGGGCAATCAGAGACCCGATGAGATCATTTTATACTTTGTTTAATATATGATTTCAGGGAAATTCTATCACATTTGTTCAATTTACGTTGCTCCTATTCCAGATAGCGTATTGGTCTAAGCGGCATCTCAAAGCGCATGAAATGGCGAATAAAATGCACTATTAAACGTCTAGGCTAGGGCGAACAGAGACCCGAGTAGATCATTTTAAGTTATGGTTAATAAAAGAATTCAGCGAAATTCTATCACACCTGTTCAATTTACATCGCTCCTATTTCAGATAGCGTATTGGGCTAAGCGGCATCTCAAAGCTCATGAAATGACGAGTAAAATGTACTATTAAACTTCTAGGGTAGGGCAAACAGAGGCCCGATTAGATCATTTTATATTATGGTTAATTTAAGAATTCAGCGAAATTCTATCACATTTGTTCAATTTACGTCGCTCCTATTTCAGATAGCGTATTGGACTAAGCGGCATCTCAAAGCGAATGAAATGGCGAGTAATATGCACTATTAAAGTTCTAGGATAAGGCAAACAGAGACCCGATTAGATCATTTTACATTATGTTTAATAAAAGAATTCAGCGAAATTCTATCACATTTGTTCAATATACGTCGCTCCTATTTCAGATAGCGTATTGGGCTAAGCGGCATCTCAAACCGCATGAAATGACGAGTGAAATGCACTATTAAACTTCTAGTGTAGGGCGAACAGAGACCCGATTAGAGCATTTTAGATTAAGGTTAATATAAGAATTCAGGGAAGTTCCATTACATTTGTTCAATTTACGTCGCTCCTATTTCAGATCGCGTATTGGGCTTGGCGGCATCTTAAAGCGCGTGGAATGACGAGTGAAATGCACTATTAAACTTCTAGGGCAGGGCGAAGTGAGACCCGATTAGATCATTTTATATTATGGTTAATTTAAGAAATCAGGGAAATTCTATCACATTTGTTCAATTTACGTCGCTCCAATTTCAGATAGCGTACTGGGCTAGTCGGCATCTTAAAGCTCGTGGAATGGAAAGTAAAATGCACTATTAAACTTGTATGATAGGGCAATCAGAGACCCGATTAGATCATTTTATATTTTGGTAAATATAAGAATTCAGCGAAATTCTATCACATTTGTTCGATTTACGTCGCTCCTATTTCAGATAGCGTAATGGGCTAAGCGGCATCTGAAAGCGCATGAAATGGCGAGTAAAATGCACTATTACACTTCTATGGTAGGGCAATCAGAGAACCGATTAGATCATTTTATATTTTGGTTAATAAAAGAATTCAGCGAAATTCTATCACATTTGTTCAATTTACGTCAATTCCTATGTCAGATAGCGTACTGAGCTAGGAGGCACCTTAAAGCGCGTGGAAGGGCGAATAAAATGCACTACTAAGCTTCTATAATAGGGCAATGAGAGACCCGATTATATCATTTTATATTTTGGTTAATATAAGATTTCAGGGAAATTCTATCACATTTGTTCAACTTACGTCGCTCCTATTTCAGGTAGCGTACTGGGCTAGGCGGCACCTTAAAGCGGGTGGAAGGCCGAGTAAAATGCCCTACTAAACTTCTATGATAGGGCAATCAGAGACCCGATGAGATCATTTTATACTTTGTTTAATATATGATTTCAGGGAAATTCTATCACATTTGTTCAATTTACGTTGCTCCTATTCCAGATAGCGTATTGGGCTAAGCGGCATCTCAAAGCGCATGAAATGGCGAGTAATATGCACTATTAAACGTCTAGGCTAGGGCGAACAGAGACCCGAGTAGATCATTTTAAGTTATATTTAATAAAAGAATTCAGCGAAATTCTATCACACCTGTTCAATTTACATCGCTCCTATTTCAGATAGCGTATTGGGCTAAGCGGCATCTCAAAGCTCATGAAATGACGAGTAAAATGTACTATTAAACTTCTAGGGTAGGGCAAACAGAGACCCGATTAGATCATTTTATATTTTGGTTAATTTAAGAATTCAGCGAAATTCTATCACATTTGTTCAATTTACGTCGCTCCTATTTCAGATAGCGTATTGGACTAAGCGGCATCTCAAAGCGAATGAAATGGCGAGTAATATGCACTATTAAAGTTCTAGGATAAGGCAAACAGAGACCCGATTAGATCATTTTATATTATGGTTAATAAAAGAATTCAGCGAAATTCTATCACATTTGTTCAATTTACGTCACTCCTATTTCAGATAGCGTATTGGGCTAAGCGGCATCTCAAAGCGCATGAAATGACGAGTGAAATGCACTATTAAACTTCTAGGGTAGGGCGAACAGAGACCCGATTAGAGCATTTTACATTAAGGTTAATATAAGAATTCAGGGAAGTTCCATTACATTTGTTCAATTTACGTCGCTCCTATTTCAGATAGCGTATTGGGCTTGGCGGCATCTTAAAGCGCGTGGAATGACGAGTGAAATGCACTATTAAACTTCTAGGGCAGGGCAAAGTGAGACCCGATTAGATCATTTTATATTATGGTTAATTTAAGAAATCAGGGAAATTCTATCACATTTGTTCAATTTACGTCGCTCGTATTTCAGATAGCGTATTGGGCTAAGCGGCATCTTAAAGCGCGTGGAATGGCAAGTAAAATGCACTATTAAACTTCTATGATAGGGCAATCAGAGTCCCGATTAGATCATTTTATATTTTGGTTAATATAAGTATTCAGCGAAATTCTATCACATTTGTTCAATTTACGTCGCTCATATTTCAGAGAGCGTACTGTGCTAGGCGGCATCTTAAAGCGCGTGGAAGGGCGAGTGAAATGCACTATTAAACTTCTAGGGTAGGGCGAACAGAGACCCGATTAGATCATTTTATATTTTGATTAATATACGAATTCAGCGAAATTCTATCACATTTGTTCAACTTACGACGCTCCTATTTCAGATAACGTATTGGGCTAAGCGGCATCTCAAAGCGCATGAAATGGTGAGTAAAATGCACTATTAAACTTCTAGGGTAGGGTAAACAGAGACCCGATTAGACCATTTTATATTATGGTTAATTTAGAATTCAGCAAAATTCTATCACATTTGTTCAATTTACGTCGCTCCTATTTCAGAGAGCGTACTGGGCTAGGCGGCATCTTAAAGCGCGTGGAATGGCGAATAAAAGCACTATTAAACTTCTATGATAGGGCAATCAGAGACCCGATTAGATCATTTTACATTAAGGTTAATATAAGAATTCAGGGAAATTCTATCACATTTGTTCAATTTACGTCGCTCCTATTTCAGAGAGTGTACTGGGCTAGGCGGCTTCTCAAAGCGCAAGAAATCGAGAGTAAAATGCACTATTAAACTTCTAGGGTAGGGCAAACAGAGACCCGATTAGATCATTTTATATTATGGTTAATTTAAGAATTCAGCAAGATTCTATCGCATTTGTTCAATTTACGTCGCTCCTATTCCAGATAGCGTACTGGGCTAGGCGGCATCTTAAAGCGCGTGGAATGGCGAGCAAAATGCACTACTAAACTTCTATGATAGGGCAATCAGGGACCCGATTAGATCATTTAATATTTTGGTTAATATAAGAATTCAGCGTAATTCTATCACATTTGTCCAACTTACGTCGCTCCTATTTCAGATAGCGTACTGGGCTAGGCGGCACCTTAAAGCGGGTGGAAGGCCGAGTAAAATGCCCTACTAAACTTCTATGATAGGGCAAGCAGAGACCCGACGAGATCATTTTATACTTTGTTTAATATATGATTTCGGGGAAATTCTATCACATTTGTTCAATTTACGTCGCTCCTATTTCAGATAGCGTATTGGGCTAAGCGGCATCTTAAAGCGCGTCGAATGGCGAGTAAAATGCACTATTAAACTTCTCGGGTAGGGCAAACAGAGACCCGATTAGATCATTTTATATTTTGGTTAATATAAGAATTCAGCGTAATTCTATCACATTTGTTCAACTTACGTCACTTCCTATGCCAGATAGCGTACTGGGCTAGGAGGCACCTTCAAGCGCGTGGAAGGGCGAATAAAATGCACTACTAAGCTTCTATAATAGGGCAATGAGAGACCCGATTATATCACTTTATATTTTGGTTAATATAAGATTTCAGGGAAATTCTATCACATTTGTTCAATTTACGTCGCTCCAATTTCAGATTGCGTATTGGGCTAAGCGGCATCTCAAAGCGCAAGAAATCGAGAGTAAAATGCACTATTAAACTTCTAGGGTAGGGCAAACAGAGACCCGATTAGATCATTTTATATTATGGTTAATTTAAGAATTCAGCGAAATTCTATCACATTTGTTCAATTTACGTCGCTCCTATTTCAGATAGCGTATTGGGCTACGCGGCTTCTCAAAGCGCATGAAATAGCGAGTAAAATGCACTACTAAACTTCTAGGATAAGGCAAACAGAGACCCGATTAGATCATTTTATATTACGGTTAATACAAGAATTCAGCGTAATTCTATCACATTTGTGCAACTTACGTCGCTCCTATTTCAGATAGCGTACTGGGCTAAGCGGCATCTTAAAGCGCGTGGAATGGCGAGTAAAATGCACTTCTAAACTTCTAGGGTAGGGCAAACAGAGACCCGATTAGATCATTTTATATTATGGTTAATTTAAGAATTCAGCGAAATTCTATCACATTTGTTCAATTTACGTCGGTCGTATTTCAGATAGCGTATTGGGCTAAGCGGCATCTCAAAGCGCATGAAATCGAGAGTAAAATGCCCAATTAAACTTCTAGGATAAGGCAAACAGAGACCCGATTAGATCATTTTACATTATGGTTAATAAAAGAATTCAGCGAAATTCTATCACATTTGTTCAATTTACGTCGCTCCTATTTCAGATAGCGTACTGCGCTAAGCGACATCTCAAAGCGCATGAAATG
This sequence comes from Macropis europaea, assembly GCA_916610135.2. Lineage (NCBI taxonomy): Eukaryota > Metazoa > Arthropoda > Insecta > Hymenoptera > Melittidae > Macropis > Macropis europaea. The sequence continues at coordinate 219,414 of CAKAJE020000513.1, read as the reverse complement.
GCGAGTAGAATGCACTATTAAACTTCTAGGGTAGGGCAAAGAGAGTCCCGATTAGATCATTTAATATTTTGGTTAATATAAGAATTCAGCGTAATTCTATCACATTTGTCCAACTTACGTCGCTCCTATTTCAGATAGCGTACTGGGCTAGGCGGCACCTTAAAGCGGGTGGAAGGCCGAGTAAAATGCCCTACTAAACTTCTATGATAGGGCAAGCAGAGACCCGACGAGATCATTTTATACTTTGTTTAATATATGATTTCAGGGAAATTCTATCACATTTGTTCAATTTACGTCGCTCCTATTTCAGATAGCGTATTGGGCTAAGCGGCATCTTAAAGCGCGTCGAATGGCGAGTAAAATGCACTATTAAACTTCTCGGGTAGGGCAAACAGAGACCCGATTAGATCATTTTATATTTTGGTTAATATAAGAATTCAGCGTAATTCTATCACATTTGTTCAACTTACGTCACTTCCTATGTCAGATAGCGTACTGGGCTAGGAGGCACCTTAAAGCGCGTGGAAGGGCGAATAAAATGCACTACTAAGCTTCTATAATAGGGCAATGAGAGACCCGATTATATCATTTTATATTTTGGTTAATATAAGATTTCAGGGAAATTCTATCACATTTGTTCAATTTACGTCGCTCCAATTTCAGATTGCGTATTGGGCTAAGCGGCATCTCAAAGCGCAAGAAATCGAGAGTAAAATGCACTATTAAACTTCTAGGGTAGGGCAAACAGAGACCCGATTAGATCATTTTATATTATGGTTAATTTAAGAATTCAGCGAAATTCTATCACATTTGTTCAATTTACGTCGCTCCTATTTCAGATAGCGTATTGGGCTACGCGGCTTCTCAAAGCGCATGAAATAGCGAGTAAAATGCACTACTAAACTTCTAGGATAAGGCGAACAGAGACCCGATTAGATCATTTTATATTACGGTTAATACAAGAATTCAGCGTAATTCTATCACATTTGTGCAACTTACGTCGCTCCTATTTCAGATAGCGTACTGGGCTAAGCGGCATCTTAAAGCGCGTGGAATGGCGAGTAAAATGCACTTCTAAACTTCTAGGGTAGGGCAAACAGAGACCCGATTAGATCATTTTATATTATGGTTAATTTAAGAATTCAGCGAAATTCTATCACATTTGTTCAATTTACGACGCTCCTATTTCAGATAGCGTATTGGGCTACGCGGCTTCTCAAAGCGCATGAAATAGCGAGTAAAATGTACTACTAAACTTCTAGGATAAGGCAAACAGAGACCCGATTAGATCATTTTATATTATGGTTAATAAAAGAATTCAGCGAAATTCTATCACATTTGTTCAATTTACGTCACTCCTATTTCAGATAGCGTATTGGGCTAAGCGGCATCTCAAAGCGCATGAAATGACGAGTGAAATGCACTATTAAACTTCTAGGGTAGGGCGAACAGAGACCCGATTAGAGCATTTTACATTAAGGTTAATATAAGAATTCAGGGAAGTTCCATTACATTTGTTCAATTTACGTCGCTCCTATTTCAGATAGCGTATTGGGCTTGGCGGCATCTTAAAGCGCGTGGAATGACGAGTGAAATGCACTATTAAACTTCTAGGGCAGGGCAAAGTGAGACCCGATTAGATCATTTTATATTATGGTTAATTTAAGAAATCAGGGAAATTCTATCACATTTGTTCAATTTACGTCGCTCGTATTTCAGATAGCGTATTGGGCTAAGCGGCATCTTAAAGCGCGCGGAATGGCAAGTAAAATGCACTATTAAACTTCTATGATAGGGCAATCAGAGTCCCGATTAGATCATTTTATATTTTGGTTAATATAAGTATTCAGCGAAATTCTATCACATTTGTTCAATTTACGTCGCTCATATTTCAGAGAGCGTACTGTGCTAGGCGGCATCTTAAAGCGCGTGGAAGGGCGAGTGAAATGCACTATTAAACTTCTAGGGTAGGGCGAACAGAGACCCGATTAGATCATTTTATATTTTGATTAATATACGAATTCAGCGAAATTCTATCACATTTGTTCAACTTACGACGCTCCTATTTCAGATAACGTATTGGGCTAAGCGGCATCTCAAAGCGCATGAAATGGTGAGTAAAATGCACTATTAAACTTCTAGGGTACGGTAAACAGAGACCCGATTAGACCATTTTATATTATGGTTAATTTAGAATTCAGCAAAATTCTATCACATTTGTTCAATTTACGTCGCTCCTATTTCAGAGAGCGTACTGGGCTAGGCGGCATCTTAAAGCGCGTGGAATGGCGAATAAAAGCACTATTAAACTTCTATGATAGGGCAATCAGAGACCCGATTAGATCATTTTACATTAAGGTTAATATAAGAATTCAGGGAAATTCTATCACATTTGTTCAATTTACGTCGCTCCTATTTCAGAGAGTGTACTGGGCTAGGCGGCTTCTCAAAGCGCAAGAAATCGAGAGTAAAATGCACTATTAAACTTCTAGGGTAGGGCAAACAGAGACCCGATTAGATCATTTTATATTATGGTTAATTTAAGAATTCAGCAAGATTCTATCGCATTTGTTCAATTTACGTCGCTCCTATTCCAGATAGCGTACTGGGCTAGGCGGCATCTTAAAGCGCGTGGAATGGCGAGCAAAATGCACTATTAAACTTCTATGATAGGGCAATCAGGGACCCGATTAGATCATTTAATATTTTGGTTAATATAAGAATTCAGCGTAATTCTATCACATTTGTCCAACTTACGTCGCTCCTATTTCAGATAGCGTACTGGGCTAGGCGGCACCTTAAAGCGGGTGGAAGGCCGAGTAAAATGCCCTACTAAACTTCTATGATAGGGCAAGCAGAGACCCGACGAGATCATTTTATACTTTGTTTAATATATGATTTCGGGGAAATTCTATCACATTTGTTCAATTTACGTCGCTCCTATTTCAGATAGCGTATTGGGCTAAGCGGCATCTTAAAGCGCGTCGAATGGCGAGTAAAATGCACTATTAAACTTCTCGGGTAGGGCAAACAGAGACCCGATTAGATCATTTAATATTTTGGTTAATATAAGAATTCAGCGTAATTCTATCACATTTGTGCAACTTACGTCGCTCCTATTTCAGATAGCGTATTGGGCTACGCGGCTTCTCAAAGCGCATGAAATAGCGAGTAAAATGTACTACTAAACTTCTAGGATAAGGCAAACAGAGACCCGATTAGATCATTTTATATTACGGTTAATACAAGAATTCAGCGTAATTCTATCACATTTGTGCAACTTACGTCGCTCCTATTTCAGATAGCGTACTGGGCTAATCGGCATCTTAAAGCGCGTGGAATGGCGAGTAAAATGCACTTCTAAACTTCTAGGGTAGGGCAAACAGAGACCCGATTAGATCATTTTATATTATGGTTAATTTAAGAATTCAGCGAAATTCTATCACATTTGTTCAATTTACGTCGCTCGTATTTCAGATAGCGTATTGGGCTAAGCGGCATCTCAAAGCGCATGAAATCGAGAGTAAAATGCCCAATTAAACTTCTAGGATAAGGCAAACAGAGACCCGATTAGATCATTTTACATTATGGTTAATAAAAGAATTCAGCGAAATTCTATCACATTTGTTCAATTTACGTCGCTCCTATTTCAGATAGCGTACTGCGCTAAGCGACATCTCAAAGCGCATGAAATGGCGAGTAGAATGCACTATTAAACTTCTAGGGTAGGGCAAAGAGAGTCCTGATTAGGTCATTTTATATTATGGTTAATATAAGAATTCAGCGTAATTCTATCACATTTGTCCAACTTACGTCGCTCCTATTTCAGATAGCGTACTGGGCTAGGCGGCACCGTAAAGCGGGTGGAAGGCCGAGTAAAATGCCCTACTAAACTTCTATGATAGGGCAAGCAGAGACCCGACGAGATCATTTTATACTTTGTTTAATATATGATTTCAGGGAAATTCTATCACATTTGTTCAATTTACGTCGCTCCTATTTCAGATAGCGTATTGGGCTAAGCGGCATCTTAAAGCGCGTCGAATGGCGAGTAAAATGCACTATTAAACTTCTCGGGTAGGGCAAACAGAGACCCGATTAGATCATTTTATATTTTGGTTAATATAAGAATTCAGCGTAATTCTATCACATTTGTTCAACTTACGTCACTTCCTATGTCAGATAGCGTACTGGGCTAGGAGGCACCTTAAAGCGCGTGGAAGGGCGAATAAAATGCACTACTAAGCTTCTATAATAGGGCAATGAGAGACCCGATTATATCATTTTATATTTTGGTTAATATAAGATTTCAGGGAAATTCTATCACATTTGTTCAATTTACGTCGCTCCAATTTCAGATTGCGTATTGGGCTAAGCGGCATCTCAAAGCGCAAGAAATCGAGAGTAAAATGCACTATTAAACTTCTAGGGTAGGGCAAACAGAGACCCGATTAGATCATTTTATATTATGGTTAATTTAAGAATTCAGCGAAATTCTATCACATTTGTTCAATTTACGTCGCTCCTATTTCAGATAGCGTATTGGGCTACGCGGCTTCTCAAAGCGCATGAAATAGCGAGTAAAATGTACTACAAAACTTCTAGGATAAGGCAAACAGAGACCCGATTAGATCATTTTATATTACGGTTAATACAAGAATTCAGCGTAATTCTATCACATTTGTGCAACTTACGTCGCTCCTATTTCAGATAGCGTACTGGGCTAAGCGGCATCTTAAAGCGCGTGGAATGGCGAGTAAAATGCACTTCTAAACTTCTAGGGTAGGGCAATCAGAGACCCGATTCTATCATTTTATATTTTGGTTAATATAAGAATTCAGCGAAATTCTATCACATTTGGTCAGTTTACGTCGCTCCTATTTCAGTTAGCGTATTGGGCTAGGCGGCATCTCAAAGCGCATGAAATGGCGGGTAAAATGTACTATTAAACTTCTAGGGTAGAGCAAACAGAGACCCGATTAGATCATTTTATATTATGGTTAATTTAAGAATTCAGCAAAATTCTATCACATTTGTCCAATTTACGTCGTTCCTATTTCAGATAGCGTATTGGGCTAAGCGGCATCTCAAAGCGCATGAAATGACGAGTGAAATGCACTATTAAACTTCTAGGGTAGGGCGAACAGAGACCCGATTAGATCATTTTACATTAAGGTTAATATAAGAAATCAGGGAAATTCTATCACATTTGTTCAATTTACTTCGCTCCTATTTCAGATAGCGTACTGGGCTAGGCGGCACCTTAAAGCGGGTGGAAGGCCGAGTAAAATGCCCTACTAAACTTCTATGATAGGGCAATCAGAGACCCGATGAGATCATTTTATACTTTGTTTAATATATGATTTCAGGGAAATTCTATCACATTTGTTCAATTTACGTTGCTCCTATTCGAGATAGCGTATTGGGCTAAGCGGCATCTCAAAGTGCATGAAATGGCGAATAAAATGCACCATTAAACGTCTAGGCTAGGGCGAACAGAGACCCGAGTAGATCATTTCAAGTTATGGTTAATAAAAGAATTCAGCGAAATTCTATCACATTTGTTCAATTTACGTCGCTCCAATTTCAGATTGCGTATTGGGCTAAGCGGCATCTCAAAGCGCAAGAAATCGAGAGTAAAATGCACTATTAAACTTCTAGAGCTGGGCAAAGTGAGACCCGATTAGATCATTTTATATTATGGTTAATTTAAGAAATCAGGGAAATTCTATCACATTTGTTCAATTTACGTCGCTCCTATTTCAGATAGCGTGTTGGGCTAAGCGGCATCTCAAAGCAAATGAAATGGCGAGTAAAATGCACTGTTAAACTTCTAGGGTAGGGCAAACAGAGAGCCGATTACATCGTTTTATATTATGGTTAATTTAAGAATTCAGCAAAATTCTATCACATTTGTTCAATTTACGTCGCTCCAATTTCAGATAGCGTACTGGGCTAGGCGGCATCTTAAAGCTCGTGGAATGGAAAGTAAAATGCACTATTAAACTTCTATGATAGGGCAATCAGAGACCCGATTAGATCATTTTATATTTTGGTAAATATAAGAATTCAGCGAAATTCTATCACATTTGTTCGATTTACGTCGCTCCTATTTCAGATAGCGTAATGGGCTAAGCGGCATCTGAAAGCGCATGAAATGGCGAGTATAATGCACTATTACACTTCTATGGTAGGGCAATCAGAGACCCGATTAGATCATTTTATATTTTGGTAAATATAAGAATTCAGCGAAATTCTATCACATTTGTTCAATTTACGTTGCTCCTATTCCAGATAGCGTATTGGGCTAAGCGGCATCTCAAAGCTCATGAAATGACGAGTAAAATGCACTATTAAACGTCTAGGCTAGGGCGAACAGAGACCCGAGTAGATCATTTTAAGTTATGGTTAATTTAAGAATTCAGCGAAATTCTATCACATTTGTTCAATTTACGTCGCTCCTATTTCAGATAGCGTATTGGACTAAGCGGCATCTCAAAGCGAATGAAATGGCGAGTAATATGCACTATTAAAGTTCTAGGATAAGGCAAACAGAGACCCGATTAGATCATTTTACATTATGGTTAATAAAAGAATTCAGCGAAATTCTATCACATTTGTTCAATTTACGTCACTCCTATTTCAGATAGCGTATTGGGCTAAGCGGCATCTCAAAGCGCATGAAATGACGAGTGAAATGCACTATTAAACTTCTAGGGTAGGGCGAACAGAGACCCGATTAGAGCATTTTACATTAAGGTTAATATAAGAATTCAGGGAAGTTCCATTACATTTGTTCAATTTACGTCGCTCCTATTTCAGATAGCGTATTGGGCTTGGCGGCATCTTAAAGCGCGTGGAATGACGAGTGACATGCACTATTAAACTTCTAGGGCAGGGCAAAGAGAGACCCGATTAGATCATTTTATATTATGGTTAATTTAAGATTTCAGCGAAATTCTATCAGATATGTTCAATTTACGTCGCTCCTATTTCAGATAGCGTATTGGGATAAGTGGCATCTCAAAGCGCATGAAATGGCGAATAAAATGCACTATTAAGCTTCTAGGCTAGGGCGAACAGAGACCCGATTAGATCATTTTACATTGTGGTTAATAAAAGAATTCAGCGAAATTCTATCACGTTTGTTCAATTTACATCGCTCCTATTTCAGGTAGCGTATTGGGATAAGGGCATCTCAAAGCGCATGAAATGACGAGTAAAATGCACTATTAAACTTCTAGGCTAGGGCAAACAGAGACCCGATTAGATCATTTTATATTACGGTTAATATAAGATTCAGCGTAATTCTATCACAGTTGTTCAATTTACGTCGCTCCTATTTCAGATAGCGTATTGGGCTACGCGGCATCTCAAAGCGCATGAAATGGGGAGCAAAATGCACTATTAAACTTCTAGGGTAAGGCAAACAGAGACGCGGTTAGATCATTTTATATTACGATTAATATAAGAATTCAGCGAATATCTATCACATTTGTTCAATTTACGTCGCTCCTATTTCAGATAGCGTATTGGGCTAAGCGGCATCTCAAAGCGCATGAAATGGGGAACAAAATGCACTATTAAACTTCTAGGCTAGGGCGAACAGAGACCCGATTAGATCATTTTTCCTTATGGTTATGAAAGAATTCAGCGAAATTCTATCACATTTGTTCAATTTACGTCGCTCCTATTTCAGATAGCGTATTGGGATAAGTGGCATCTCAAAGCGCATGAAATGGCGAATAAAATGCACTATTAAGCTTCTAGGCTAGGGCGAACAGAGACCCGATTAGATCATTTTACATTGTGGTTAATAAAAGAATTCAGCGAAATTCTATCACGTTTGTTCAATTTACATCGCTCCGATTTCAGGTAGCGTATTGGGATAAGCGGCATCTCAAAGCGCATGAAATGACGAGTAAAATGCACTATTAAACTTCTAGGCTAGGGCAAACAGAGACCCGATTAGATCATTTTATATTACGGTTAATATAAGAATTCAGCGAAATTCTATCACGTTTGTTCAATTTACATCGCTCCGATTTCAGGTAGCGTATTGGGATAAGCGGCCCCTCAAAGCGCATGAAATGGCGAGTAAAATGCACTATTAACCTTCTATGATAGGGCAATCAGAGACCGGATTAGATCATTTTATATTTATTTAGTATAAGAATTCAGCGAAATTCTATCACATTTCTTCAATTTACGTCGCTCATATTTCAGATAGCGTATTGGGCTACGCGGCATCTCAAAGCGCATGAAATGGCGTGTAAAATGCACTATTAAACTTCTACGGTAAGGCAAACAGAGACCCGATTAGATCATTTTATATTACGGTTAATATAAGAATTCAGCGAAATTATATCACATTTGTTCACTTTCCGTCGCTCATATTTCAGATAGCGTATTGGGCTAAGCGGCATCTCAAAGCGCATGAAATGGCGAGTAAAATGCACTATTAAGTTTCTAGGCTAGGGCAAACAGAGACCAGATTAGATCATTTTATACTATGGTTAATTTAAGAATTCAGCGAAATTCTATGATATTTGTTCAATTTACGTCGCTCCTATTTCAGACGGCGTACTGGGCTAGGCGGCATCTGAAAGCGCGTGGAGTGGCGAGTCAAATGAACTATTAAACTTCTATGATAGGGCAATCAGAGACCCGATTAGATCATTTTATATTTTGGTTAATATAAGAATTCAGCGAAATTCTATCACATTTGTTCAATTTACGTCGCTCCTATTTCAGATAGCTTATTGGGCTAAGCGGCATCTCAAAGCGCATGAAATGGCGAGTGAAATGCACTATTAAACTTCTAGGGCAGGGCGAACAGAGACACGATTAGATCATTTTACGTTAAGGTTAATATAAGGATTCAGCAAAATTATATCACATTTGTTCACTTTACGTCGTTCATATTTCAGATAGCGTGTTGGGCTAAGCGGCATCTCAAAGCGCAAGAAATGGCGGGTAAAATGCAGTATAAAACTTCTAGGGTACGGCAAACAGAGACCCGATTAGATCATTTTATATTATGGTTAATTTAAGAATTCAGCGAAATTCTATCACATTTGTTCAATTTACGTCGCTCCAATTTCAGATAGCGTACTGGGCTGGGCGGCATCTTAAGGCGCGTGGAATGGCGAGTAAAATGCACTATTAAACTTCTATGATAGGGCAATCAGAGACCCGATTAGATCATTTTATATTTTGGTAAATATAAGAATACAGCGAAATTCTATCACATTTGTCCAATTTACGTCGCTCCTATTTCAGATAGCGTATTGGGCTAAGCGGCATCTCAAAGCACATGAAATCGCGAGTAAAATGCACTATTAAACTTCTATGATAGGGCAATTAGAGACCCGATTAGATCATTTTATATTATGGTTAATTTAAGAATTCAGCAAAATTCTATCACATTTGTTCAATTCACGTCGTTCCTATTTCAGATAGCGTACTGAGCTAGGCGGTATCTTAAAGCGCGTGGAATGGCGAGTCAAATGCACTATTAAACTTCTATGATAGTGCAATCAGATACCGATTAGATCATTTTATATTTTGTTTAATATAAGATTTCAGGGAAATTCTATCACATTTGTTCAATTTACGTCGCTCCTATTTCAGATAGCGTATTGGGATAAGTGGCATCTCGAAGCGCATGAAATGGCGAATAGAATGCACTATTAAGCTTCTAGGCTAGGGCGAACAGAGACCCGATTAGATCATTTTATACTATGGTTAATTTAAGAATTCAGCGAAATTCTATGACATTTGTTCAATTTACGTCGCTCCTATGTCAGATAGCGTACTGGGCTAGGAGGCATCTTAAAGCGCGTGGAAGGGCGAGTAAAATGCACTACTAAACTTCTATAATAGGGCAATGAGAGACCCGATTATATCATTTTATATTTTGGTTAATATAATATTTCAGGGAAATTCTATCACATTTGTTCAATTTACGTCGCTCCTATTTCAGATAGCGTATTGGGCTAAGCGGCTTCTCAAAGCGCATGGAATAGCGAGTAAAATGCACTATTAAACTTCTAGGATAAGGCAACAGAGACCCGATTAGATCATTTTATATTACGGTTAATATAAGAATTCAGCGTAATTCTATCACATTTGTTCAACTTACGTCGCTCCTATTTCAGATAGCGTACTGGGCTAAGCGGCATCTGAAAGCGCGTGGAATGGCGAGTAAAATGCACCTCTAAACTTCTAGCGTAGAGCAAACAGAGACCCGATTAGATCATTTTATATTATGGTTAATTTAAGCATTCAGCGAAATTCTATCACATTTGTTCAATTTACGTCGCTCCTATTTCAGATCGCGTATTGGGCTAAGCGGCATCTCAAAGCGCAAGAAATGACGAGTAAAATGCACTATTAAACTTCTAGGGTAGGGCAAACAGAGACCCGATTAGATCAGTTTATATTATGGTTAATTTAAGAATTCAGCGAAATTCTATGACATTTGTTCAATTTACGTCGCTCCTATTTCAGATAGCGTACTGGGCTAGGCGGCACCTTAAAGCGGGTGGAAGGCCGAGTAAAATGCCCCACTAAACTTCTATGATAGGGCAAGCAGAGACCCGACGAGATCATTTTATATTATGGTTAATTCAAGAATTCAGCAAGATTCTATCGCATTTGTTCAATTTACGTCGCTCCTATTCCAGATAGCGTACTGGGCTAGGCGGCATCTTAAAGCGCGTGGAATGGCGAGCAAAATGCACGATTAAACTTCTGGGGTAGGGTGAACAGAGACCCGATTAGATCATTTTACATTAAGGTTAATATAAGAATTCAGGGAAGTTCCTTCACATTTGTTCAATGTACGTCGCTCCTCTTTCAGATAGCGTATTGGGCTACGCGGCTTCTCAAAGCGCATGAAATATCGAGTAAAATGCACTACTAAACTTCTAGGATAAGGCAAACAGAGACCCGATTAGATCATTTTATATTACGGTTAATACAAGAATTCAGCGTAATTCTATCACATTTGTGCAACTTACGTCGCTCCTATTTCAGATAGCGTACTGGGCTAAGCGGCATCTTAAAGCGCGTGGAATGGCGAGTAAAATGCACTTCTAAACTTCTAGGGTAGGGCAAACAGAGACCCGATTAGATCATTTTATATTATGGTTAATTTAAGAATTCAGTGAAATTCTATCACATTTGCTCAATTTACGTCGCTCGTATTTCAGATAGCGTATTGGGCTAAGCGGCATTTCAAAGCGCATGAAATCGAGAGTAAAATGCCCAATTAAACTTCTAGGATAAGGCAAACAGAGACCCGATTAGATCATTTTACATTAAGGTTAATAAAAGAATTCAGCGAAATTCTATCACATTTGTTCAATTTACGTCGCTCCAATTTCAGATAGCGTACTGTGCTAGGCGGCATCTTAAAGCGTGTGGAATGGCGAGTAAAATGCACTATTAAACTTCTATGATAGGGCAATCAGAGACCCGATTAGATCATTTTATATTTTGGTAAATATAAGAATTCAGCGAAATTCTATCACATTTGTTCGATTTACGTCGCTCCTATTTCAGATAGCGTAATGGGCTAAGCGGCATCTGAAAGCGCATGAAATGGCGAGTAAAATGCACTATTACACTTCTATGGTAGGGCAATCAGAGACCCGATTAGATCATTTTATATTTTGGTTAATATAAGAATTCAGCGAAATTCTATCACATTTGTTCAATTTACGTCAATTCCTATGTCAGATAGCGTACTGAGCTAGGAGGCACCTTAAAGCGCGTGAAAGGGCGAATAAAATGCACTACTAAGCTTCTATAATAGGGCAATGAGAGACCCGATTATATCATTTTATATTTTGGTTAATATAAGATTTCAGGGAAATTCTATCACATTTGTTCAACTTACGTCGCTCCTATTTCAGGTAGCGTACTGGGCTAGGCGGCACCTTAAAGCGGGTGGAAGGCCGAGTAAAATGCCCTACTAAACTTCTATGATAGGGCAATCAGAGACCCGATGAGATCATTTTATACTTTGTTTAATATATGATTTCAGGGAAATTCTATCACATTTGTTCAATTTACGTTGCTCCTATTCCAGATAGCGTATTGGGCTAAGCGGCATCTCAAAGCGCATGAAATGGCGAATAAAATGCACAATTAAACGTCTAGGCTAGGGCGAACAGAGACCCGAGTAGATCATTTTAAGTTATATTTAATAAAAGAATTCAGCGAAATTCTATCACACCTGTTCAATTTACATCGCTCCTATTTCAGATAGCGTATTGGGCTAAGCGGCATCTCAAAGCTCATGAAATGACGAGTAAAATGTACTATTAAACTTCTAGGGTAGGTCAAACAGAGACCCGATTAGATCATTTTATATTTTGGTTAATTTAAGAATTCAGCGAAATTCTATCACATTTGTTCAATTTACGTCGCTCCTATTTCAGATAGCGTGTTGGGTTAAGCGGCATCTCAAAGCAAATGAAATGGCGAGTAAAATGCACTGTTAAACTTCGAGGGTAGGGCAAACAGAGAGCCGATTACATCGTTTTATATTATGGTTAATTTAAGAATTCAGCAAAATTCTATCACATTTGTTCAATTTACGTCGCTCGTATTTCAGATAGCGTATTGGGCTAAGCGGCATCTTAAAGCGCGTGGAATGGCGAGCAAAATGCACTATTAAACTTCTATGATAGGGCAATCAGGGACCCGATTAGATCATTTTATATTATGGTTAATTTAAGAAGTCAGCGAAATTCTATCACATTTGTTCAATTTACGTCGCTCCTATTTCAGATAGCGTATTGGACTAAGCGGCATCTCAAAGCGAATGAAATGGCGAGCAATATGCACTATTAAAGTTCTAGGATAAGGCAAACAGAGACCCGATTAGATCATTTTACATTATGGTTAATAAAGGAATTCAGCGAAATTCTATCACATTTGTTCAATTTACGTCGCTGCTATTTCAGATAGCGTATTGGGCTAAGCGGCATCTCAAAGCGCATGAAATGACGAGTGAAATGCACTATTAAACTTCTAGCGTAGGGCGAACAGAGACCCGATTAGATCATTTAACATTAAGGTTAATATAAGAATTCAGGGAAGTTCCATCACATTTGTTCAATTTACGTCGCTCCTATTTCAGATAGCGTACTGGGCTTGGCGGCATCTTAAAGCGCGTGGAATGACGAGTGAAATGCACTATTAAACTTCTAGGGCAGGGCAAAATGAGACCCGATTAGATCATTTTATATTATGGTTAATTTTAGAATTCAGCGAAATTCTATCACATTTGTTCAATTTACGTCGCTCGTATTTCAGATAGCGTATTGGGCTAAGCGGCATCTTAAAGCGCGTGGAATGGCAAGTAAAATGCACTATTAAACTTCTATGATAGGGCAATCAGAGTCCCGATTAGATCATTTTATATTTTGGTTAATATAAGTATTCAGCGAAATTCTATCACATTTGTTCAATTTACGTCGCTCATATTTCAGAGAGCGTACTGTGCTAGGCGGCATCTTAAAGCGCGTGGAAGGGCGAGTGAAATGCACTATTAAACTTCTAGGGTAGGGCGAACAGAGACCCGATTAGATCATTTTATATTTTGATTAATATACGAATTCAGCGAAATTCTATCACATTTGTTCAACTTACGACGCTCCTATTTCAGATAACGTATTGGGCTAAGCGGCATCTCAAAGCGCATGAAATGGTGAGTAAAATGCACTATTAAACTTCTAGGGTAGGATAAACAGAGACCCGATTAGACCATTTTATATTATGGTTAATTTAGAATTCAGCAAAATTCTATCACATTTGTTCAATTTACGTCGCTCCTATTTCAGAGAGCGTACTGGGCTAGGCGGCATCTTAAAGCGCGTGGAATGGCGAATAAAAGCACTATTAAACTTCTATGATAGGGCAATCAGAGACCCGATTAGATCATTTTACATTAAGGTTAATATAAGAATTCAGGGAAATACTATCACATTTGTTCAATTTACGTCGCTCCTATTTCAGAGAGTGTACTGGGCTAGGCGGCTTCTCAAAGCGCAAGAAATCGAGAGTAAAATGCACTATTAAACTTCTAGGGTAGGGCAAACAGAGACCCGATTAGATCATTTTATATTATGGTTAATTTAAGAATTCAGCAAGATTCTATCGCATTTGTTCAATTTACGTCGCTCCTATTCCAGATAGCGTACTGGGCTAGGCGGCATCTTAAAGCGCGTGGAATGGCGAGCAAAATGCACTATTAAACTTCCATGATAGGGCAATCAGGGACCCGATTAGATCATTTAATATTTTGGTTAATATAAGAATTCAGCGTAATTCTATCACATTTGTCCAACTTACGTCACTCCTATTTCAGATAGCGTACTGGGCTAGGCGGCACCTTAAAGCGGGTGGAAGGCCGAGTAAAATGCCCTACTAAACTTCTATGATAGGGCAAGCAGAGACCCGACGAGATCATTTTATACTTTGTTTAATATATGATTTCAGGGAAATTCTATCACATTTGTTCAATTTACGTCGCTCCTATTTCAGATAGCGTATTGGGCTAAGCGGCATCTTAAAGCGCGTCGAATGGCGAGTAAAATGCACTATTAAACTTCTCGGGTAGGGCAAACAGAGACCCGATTAGATCATTTTATATTTTGGTTAATATAAGAATTCAGCGTAATTCTATCACATTTGTTCAACTTACGTCACTTCCTATGTCAGATAGCGTACTGGGCTAGGAGGCACCTTAAAGCGCGTGGAAGGGCGAATAAAATGCACTACTAAGCTTCTATAATAGGGCAATGAGAGACCCGATTATATCATTTTATATTTTGGTTAATATAAGATTTCAGGGAAATTCTATCACATTTGTTCAATTTACGTCGCTCCAATTTCAGATTGCGTATTGGGCTAAGCGGCATCTCAAAGCGCAAGAAATCGAGAGTAAAATGCACTATTAAACTTCTAGGGTAGGGCAAACAGAGACCCGATTAGATCATTTTATATTATGGTTAATTTAAGAATTCAGCGAAATTCTATCACATTTGTTCAATTTACGTCGCTCCTATTTCAGATAGCGTATTGGGCTACGCGGCTTCTCAAAGCGCATGAAATAGCGAGTAAAATGCACTACTAAACTTCTATGATAGGGCAATCAGAGACCCGATTAGATCATTTTATATTTTGTTTAATATAAGATTTCAGGGATATTCTATCACATTTGTTCAATTTACGTCGCTCCTATTTCAGATAGCGTATTGGGCTACGCGGCTTCTCAAAGCGCATGAAATAGCGAGTAAAATGTACTACTAAACTTCTAGGATAAGGCAAACAGAGACCCGATTAGATCATTTTATATTACGGTTAATACAAGAATTCAGCGTAATTCTATCACATTTGTGCAACTTACGTCGCTCCTATTTCAGATAGCGTACTGGGCTAAGCGGCATCTTAAAGCGCGTGGAATGGCGAGTAAAATGCACTTCTAAACTTCTAGGGTAGGGCAAACAGAGGCCCGATTAGATCATTTTATATTATGGTTAATTTAAGAATTCAGCGAAATTCTATCACATTTGTTCAATTTACGACGCTCCTATTTCAGATAGCGTATTGGGCTACGCGGCTTCTCAAAGCGCATGAAATAGCGAGTAAAATGTACTACTAAACTTCTAGGATAAGGCAAACAGAGACCCGATTAGATCATTTTATATTACGGTTAATACAAGAATTCAGCGTAATTCTATCACATTTGTGCAACTTACGTCGCTCCTATTTCAGATAGCGTACTGGGCTAAGCGGCATCTTAAAGCGCGTGGAATGGCGAGTAAAATGCACTTCTAAACTTCTAGGGTAGGGCAAACAGAGACCCGATTAGATCATTTTATATTATGGTTAATTTAAGAATTCAGCGAAATTCTATCACATTTGTTCAATTTACGTCGCTCGTATTTCAGATAGCGTATTGGGCTAAGCGGCATCTCAAAGCGCATGAAATCGAGAGTAAAATGCCCAATTAAACTTCTAGGATAAGGCAAACAGAGACCCGATTAGATCATTTTACATTATGGTTAATAAAAGAATTCAGCGAAATTCTATCACATTTGTTCAATTTACGTCGCTCCTATTTCAGATAGCGTACTGCGCTAAGCGACATCTCAAAGCGCATGAAATGGCGAGTAGAATGCACTATTAAACTTCTAGGGTAGGGCAAAGAGAGTCCTGATTAGATCATTTTATATTATGGTTAATTTAAGAATTCAGCAAAATTCTATCACATTTGTTCAATTTACGTCGCTCCAATTTCAGATAGCGTACTGGGCTAGGCGGCATCTTAAAGCGTGTGGAATGGCGAGTAAAATTCACTATTAAACTTCTATGATAGGGCAATCAGAGACCCGATTCTATCATTTTATATTTTGGTTAATATAAGAATTCAGCGAAATTCTATCACATTTGGTCAGTTTACGTCGCTCCTATTTCAGATAGCGTATTGGGCTAAGCGGCATCTCAAAGCGCATGAAATGACGAGTGAAATGCACTATTAAACTTCTAGGGTAGGGCGAACAGAGACCCGATTAGATCATTTTACATTAAGGTTAATATAAGAAATCAGGGAAATTCTATCACATTTGTTCAATTTACTTCGCTCCTATTTCAGATAGCGTGTTGGGCTAAGCGGCATCTCAAAGCGAATGAAATGGCGAGTAAAATGCACTGTTAAACTTCTAGGGTAGGGCAAACAGAGACCCGATTACATCGTTTTATATTATGGTTAATTTAAGAATTCAGCAAAATTCTATCACATTTGTTCAACTTACGTCGCTCCTATTTCAGATAGCGTACTGGGCTAGGCGGCACCTTAAAGCGGGTGGAAGGCCGAGTAAAATGCCCTACTAAACTTCTATGATAGGGCAATCAGAGACCCGATGAGATCATTTTATACTTTGTTTAATATATGATTTCAGGGAAATTCTATCACATTTGTTCAATTTACGTTGCTCCTATTCGAGATAGCGTATTGGGCTAAGCGGCATCTCGAAGTGCATGAAATGGCGAATAAAATGCACTATTAAACGTCTAGGCTAGGGCGAACAGAGACCCGAGTAGATCATTTTAAGTTATGGTTAATAAAAGAATTCAGCGAAATTCTATCACACCTGTTCAATTTATATCGCTCCTATTTCAGATAGCGTATTGGGCTAAGCGGCATCTCAAAGCTCATGAAATGACGAGTAAAATGTACTATTAAACTTCTAGGGTAGGGCAAACAGAGGCCCGGTTAGATCATTTTATATTATGGTTAATTTAAGAATTCAGCGAAATTCTATCACATTTGTTCAATTTACGTCGCTCCTATTTCAGATAGCGTATTGGACTAAGCGGCATCTCAAAGCGAATGAAATGGCGAGTAATATGCACTATTAAAGTTCTAGGATAAGGCAAACAGAGACCCGATTACATCATTTTACATTATGGTTAATAAAAGAATTCAGCGAAATTCTATCACATTTGTTCAATTTACGTCGCTCCTATTTCAGATAGCGTATTGGGCTAAGCGGCATCTCAAAGCGCATGAAATGACGAGTGAAATGCACTATTAAACTTCTAGTGTAGGGCGAACAGAGACCCGATTAGAGCATTTTACATTAAGGTTAATATAAGAATTCAGGGAAGTTCCATTACATTTGTTCAATTTACGTCTCTCCTATTTCAGATAGCGTATTGGGCTTGGCGGCATCTTAAAGCGCGTGGAATGACGAGTGAAATGCACTATTAAACTTCTAGGGCTGGGCAAAGTGAGACCCGATTAGATCATTTTATATTATGGTTAATTTAAGAAATCAGGGAAATTCTATCACATTTGTTCAATTTACGTCGCTCCTATTTCAGATAGCGTGTTGGGCTAAGCGGCATCTCAAAGCAAATGAAATGGCGAGTAAAATGCACTGTTAAACTTCTAGGGTAGGGCAAACAGAGAGCCGATTACATCGTTTTATATTATGGTTAATTTAAGAATTCAGCAAAATTCTATCACATTTGTTCAATTTACGTCGCTCCAATTTCAGATAGCGTACTGGGCTAGTCGGCATCTTAAAGCTCGTGGAATGGCGAGTAAAATGCACTATTAACCTTCTATGATAGGGCAATCAGGGACCCGATTAGATCATTTTATATTATGGTTAATTTAAGAATTCAGCAAAATTCTTTCACATTTATTCAATTTACGTCGCTCCTATTTCAGATAGCTTATTGGGCTAAGTGGCATCTCAAAGCGCATGAAATGACGAGTGAAATGCACTGTTGAACTTCTAGGGTAGGGCGAACAGAGACCCGATTAGATCATTTTACATTAAGGTTAATATAAGTATTCAGCGAAATTCTATAACATTTGTTCAATTTACGTCGCTCATATTTCGGATAGCGTATTGGGCTAAGCGGTACCTCAAAGCGCAAGAAATGGCGAGTAAGATGCACTATTAAACTTCTAGGGTAGGGCAAACAGAGACCCGATTAGATCATTTTATATTATGGTTTATTTAAGAATTCAGTGAAATTCTATCACATTTGTACAATTTACGTCGCTCCTATTTCAGATAGCGTATTGGGCTAAGCGGCCTCTCAAAGCGCATGAAATGGCGAGTAAAATGCACTGTTAAACTTCCAGGATAAGGCAAACAGCGACCCGATTAGATCATTTTATATTACGGTTAATATAAGAATTCAGCGTAATTCTATTACATTTGTTCAATTTACGTCGCTCCTATTTCAGATAGCGTATTGCGCTAAGCGGTATCTCAAAGCGCATGAAATGGCGAACAAAATGCACTATTAAACTTCTAGGCTAGGGCGAAGAGAGACCCGATTAGATCATTTTACATTATGGTTATGAAAGAATTCAGCGAAATTCTATAACATTTGTTCAATTTACGTTGCTCCTATTTCAGATAGCGTACTGGGCTAGGCGGCATCTTAAAGCGCGTGGAATGGCGAGTAAAATGCACTGTTAAACTTCTATGTTAGGGCAATCAGAGACCCGATTCGATCATTTTATATTTTGGTAAATATAAGAATTCAGCGATATTCTATCACATTTGTTCAATTTACATCGCTTCTATTTCAGATAGCGTATTGGTCTAGGCGGCATCTCAAAGCGCATGAAATGGCGAGTAAAATGCACTATTAAACTTCAAGGGCAGGGCAAACAGAGACCCGATTAGATCATTTTATATTATGGTTAATTTAAGAATTCAGCAAAATTCTATCACATTTGTTCAATTGACGTCGTTCCCATTTCAGATAGCGTACTGGACTAGGCGGTATCTTAAAGCGCGTGGAATGGCGAGTAAAATGCACTATTAAATTTCTATGATAGGGCAATCAGAGACCCGATTAGATCATTTTATATTTTGGTTAATATAAGAATTCAGCGAAATTCTATCACATTTGTTCAACTTACGTCGCTCCTATTTCAGATAGCTTATTGGGCTAAGCGGCATCGGAAAGCGCATGAAATGACGAGTGAAATGCACTATTAAACTTCTAGGGTAGGGCGAACAGAGACACGATTAGATCATTTTACATTAATGTTAATATAAGAATTCAGCGAAATTATATCACATTTGTTCACTTTACGTCGCTCATATTTCAGATAGCGTATTGGGCTAAGCGGCATCTCAAAGCGCAAGAAATGACCAGTAAAATGCACTATTAAACTTCTAGGGTAGGGCGAACAGAGACCCGATTAGATCATTTTACATTAAGGTTAATATAAGAATTCAGGGAAATTCTATCACATTTGTTCAATTTACGTCGGTCCTATGTCAGATAGCGTATTGGGATAAGCGGCATCTCAAAGCCCATGAAATGGGGAGTAAAATGCGCTGTTAAGCTTCTAGGGTAGGGCAAACAGAGACCCGATTAGATCATTTTATATTATGGTTAACTTAAGAATTCAGCAAAATTCTATGACATTTGTTCAATTTACGTCACTCCTATTTCATAAAGCGTATTGGGCTCAGCGGCATCTCAAAGCGCATGAAATGACGAGTAAAATGCACTATTAAACTTCTAGGCTAGGGCGAACAGAGACCCGATTAGATCATTTTACATTAAGGTTAATATAAGAATTCAGGGAAATTCTATCACATTTGTTCAATTTACGTCGCTCCTATTTCAGATAGCGTATTGGGAAATGCGGCATCTCAAAGCGCATGAAATCGGGAGTTAAATGCTCTATTAAACTTCTAGGGTAGGGCAAACAGAGACCCGATTAGATCATTTTATATTATGGTTAATTTAAGAATTCAGCGAAATTCAATCACATTTGTTCAATTTACGTCGCTCCTATTTCAGATAGCGTATTGGGCTACTCCGCATCTCAAAGCGCATGAAATGGCGAGTAAAACGCACTATTACACTTCTAGGGTAAGGCAAACAGAGACCCGATTAGATCATTTTATATTACGGCTAATATAAGAATTCAGCGTAATTCTATCACATTTGTTCAACTTACGTCGCTCCTATTTCAGATAGCGTACAGAGCTAGGCGGCATCTTAAAGCGCGTGGAATGGCGAGGAAAATGCACTACTAAACTTCTATGATAGGGCAATCAGAGGCCCGATTAGATCATTTTATATTTTGTTTAATATAAGATTTCAGGGATATACTATCACATTTGTTCAATTTACGTCGCTCCTATTTCAGATAGCGTATTGGGGTAAGCGGCATCTCAAAGCGCATGAAATGGCGAATAAAATGCACTATTAAACTTCTAGGCTAGGGCGAACAGAGACCCGATTAGATCATTTTACATTATGGTTAATAAAAGAATTCAGCGAAATTCTATCACGTTTGTTCAATTTACATCGCTCCTATTTCAGGTAGCGTATTGGGATAAGCGGCAGCTCAAAGCGCATGAAATGACGAGTAAAATGCACTATTAAACTTCTAGACTAGGGCAAACAGAGACCCGATTAGATCATTTTATATTACGGTTAATATAAGAATTCAGCGTAATTCTATCACAGTTGTTCAATTTACGTCGCTCCTATTTCAGATAGCGTATTGGGCTACGCGGCATCTCAAAGCGCATGAAATGGCGAGCAAAATGCACTATTAAACTTCTAGGGTAAGGCAAACAGAGACCCGATTAGATCATTTTATATTACGGTTAATATAAGAATTCAGCGAAATTATATCACATTTGTTCAACTTACGTCGCTCCTATTTCAGATAGCGTACTGGGCTAGGCGGCATCTTAAAGCGCGGGGAATGGCGAGTAAAATGCACTACTAAACTTCTATGATAGGGCAATCAGAGACCCGATTAGATCATTTTATATTTTGTTTAATATAAGATTTCAGGGAAATTCTATCACATTTGTTCAATTTACGTCGCTCTTATTTCAGATAGCGTATTGGGCTAAGCGGCATCTCGAAGCGCATGAAATGGCGAATAAAATGCACTATTAAACTTCTAGGGTAAGGCAAGCAGAGACCCGATTAGATCATTTTATGTTACGGTTTATATAAGAATACAGCGTAATTCTATCAGATTTGTTCAACTTACGTCGCTCCTATTTCAGATAGCGTACCGGGCTAGACGGCATCTTAAAGCGCATGAAACGACGAGTAAAATGCATTATTAAACTTCTAGGGTATGGCAAACAGAGACCCGATTAGATCATTTTATATTATGGTTAATTTAAGAATTCAGCGAAATTCTATCACATTTGTTCAATTTACGCCACTCCTATTTCAGATAGCGTACTGGGCTAGGCGGCATCTTAAAGGACGTGGAATGGCGAGTAAAATGCACTATTAAACTTCTATGGTAGGGCAATCAGAGACCCGATTAGATCATTTTATATTTTGGTTAATATAAGAATTCAGCGAAATTCTATCACATTTGTTCAATTTACGTCGCTCCTATTTCAGAGTGTACTGGGCTAGGCGGCATATTAAAGCGCGTGGAATGCCGAGTAAAATGCACTATTAAACTTCTGTGATAGGGCCGATTAGATCATTTAATATTTTGGTTAATTTAAGAATTCAGCAAAATTCTATCGCATTTGTTCAATTTACGTCGCTCCTATTTCAGATAGCGTATTGGGCTAAGCGGCTTCTCAAAGCGCATGAAATGGCGAGTAAAATGCACTATTACACTTCTAGGGTAGGGCGAACAGAGACACGATTAGATCATTTTACATTAATGTTAATATAAGAATTCAGCGAAATTATATCACATTTGTTCCATTTACGTCGCTCCTATTTCAGATATCGCATTGGGATAAGAGGCATCTGAAAGCGCATGAAATGGGGAGTAAAATGCACTATTAAACTTCTAGGGAAGGGCAAACAGAGACCCGATTAGATCATTTTATATTATTGTTAATTTAAGAATTCAGCAGAATTCTATCACATTTGTTCAATTTACGTCGCTCCTATTTCAGATAGCGTACTGGGCCAGGCGGCATCTGAAAGTGCGTGGAATGGCGAGTAAAATGCACTATTAAACTTCTACGATAGGGCAATCAGAGACCCCGTTAGATCATTTTATATTTTGGTTAATATAAGAATTCAGCGAAATTATATCACATTTGTTCAATTTACGTCGCTCCTATTTCAGATAGCGTATTGGGCTAAGCGGCACCTCAAAGCGCATGAAATGGCGAGTAAAATGCACTATTAAACTTCTAGGGTAGGGCAAACAGAGACCCGATTAGATCATTTTATATTATGGTTAATTTAAGAATTCAGCGAAATTCTATCACATTTGTTCAATTTACGTCGCTCCTATTTCAGATAGCGTATTGGGCTAAGCGGCATCTCAAAACGCATGAAATGGCGAGTAAAATGCACTATTACACTTCTAGGGTAGGGCGAACAGAGACACGATTAGATCATTTTACATTAATGTTAATATAAGAATTCAGCGAAATTATATCACATTTGATCACTTTACGTCGCACATATTTCAGATAGCGTATTGGGCTAAGCGGCATCTCAAAGCGCAAGAAATGGCCAGTAAAATGCACTATTAAACTTCTAGGGTAGGGCAAACAGAGACCCGGTTAGATCATTTTATATTAACGTTAATATAAGAATTCAGCGAAATTCTATCACACTTGTTCAATTTAAGTCGCTCCTATTTCAGATAGCGTACTGGGCTGGGCGGCATCTTAAAGCGCGTGGAATGGCGAGTGAAATGCACTATTAAACTTCAATGATAGGGCAATCAGAGATCCGATTAGATCATTTTATGTTTTGGTTAATATAAGAATTCAGCGTAATTCTATCACATTTGTTCAACTTACGTCGCTCCTATTTCAGATAGCGTACTGGGCTAGGCGGCATCATAACGCGCGTGAAATGGCGAGTAAAATGCATTATTAAACTACTAGGATAAGGGAAACGGAGACCCGATTAGATCATTTTATATTAGGGTTAATTAAAGAATTCAGCGAAATTCTATCACATTTGTTCAACTTCCGTCGCTCCAATTTCAGATAGCGTACTGGGCTAAGCGGCATCTCAAAGCGCATGAAATGGCGAATAAAATGCACTACTAAACTTCTATGATAGGGCAATCAGAGACCCGATTAGATCATTTTATATTATGGTTAACTTAAGAATACAGCAAAATTCAATCACATTTGTTCAATTTACGTCGCTCATATTTCAGATAGCGTACTGGGCTAGGCGGCTTCTTAAAGCGCGTGGAATGGCGAGTGAAATGCACTATTAAACTTCTATGATAGGGCAATCAGAGACCCGATTAGATCATTTTACATTATGGTTAATAAAAGAATTCAGCGAAATTCTATCACATTTGTTCAATTTACGTCGCTCCTATTTCAGATAGCTTATTGGGCTAAGAGGCATCTCAAAGCGCATGAAATGGCGAGTCAAATGCACTATTGCACTTCTAGGATAGGGCTAACAGAGACCCGATTAGATCATTTCACATTAAGGTTAATATAAGAATGCAGGGAAATTCTATAACATTTGTTCAATTTACGTCGCTCCTATTTCAGATAGCTTATTGGGCTAGTCGGCATCTTAAAGCGCATGAAATGACGAGTAAAATGCACTATTAAACATCTAGGGTAGGGCAAACAGAGACCCGATTAGATCATTTTATATTACGGTTAATATAAGAATTCAGCGTAATTCCATCACATTTGTTCAACTTACGTCGCTCCTATTTCAGATAACGTACTGGGCTAGGCGGCATCTTAAAGCGAGTGGAATGGCGAGTAAAATGCACTATTAAACTTCTAAGGTAGGGCAATCAGAGACCCGATTAGATCATTTTATATTTTGGTAAATATAAGAATTCAGCGAAATTCTATCACATTTGTTCAATTTCTGTCGCTCCTATTTCAGATAGCGTACTGGGCTAGGCGGCATCTTAAAGCGCATGAAATGGCGAGTAAAATGCACTATTAAACTTCTAGACTAGGGCAAACAGAGACCCGATTAGATCATTTTATATTACGGTTAATATAAGAATTCAGCGTAATTCTATCACAGTTGTTCAATTTACGTCGCTCCTATTTCAGATAGCGTATTGGGCTACGCGGCATCTCAAAGCGCATGAAATGGCGAGCAAAATGCACTATTAAACTTCTAGGGTAAGGCAAACAGAGACCCGATTAGATCATTTTATATTACGGTTAATATAAGAATTCAGCGAAATTATATCACATTTGTTCACTTTACGTCCCTCATATTTCAGGCAGCGTACCGGGCTGGTCGGCATCTTAAAGCGCATGAAATGACGAGTAAAATGCACTAGTAAACTTCGAGGGTAGGGCAAACAGAGACCCGATTAGGTCATTTTATATTATGGTTAATTTAAGAAATCAGCGAAATTCTATCACATTTGTTCAATTTACGTCGCTCCTATTTCAGATAGCGTATTGGGCTACTCGGCATCTCAAAGCGCATGAAATGGCGAGTAAAATGCACTATTAAACTTCTGGGGTAAGGCAAACAGAGACCCGATTAGATCATTTTATATTACGGTTAATATAAGAATTCAGCGTAATTCTATCACATTTGTTCAACTTACGTCGCTCCTATTTCAGATAGCGTACAGAGCTAGGCGGCATCTTAAAGCGCGTGGAATGGCGAGGAAAATGCACTACTAAACTTCTATGATAGGGCAATCAGAGACCCGATTAGATCATTTTATATTTTGTTTAATATAAGATTTCAGGGATATTCTATCACATTTGATCAATTTACGTCGCTCCTATTTCAGGTAGCGTATTGGGGTAGGCGGCATCTCAAAGCGCATGAAATGGCGAATAAAATGCACTATTAAACTTCTAGGCTAGGGCGAACAGAGACCCGATTAGATCATTTTACATTATGGTTAATAAAAGAATTCAGCGAAATTCTATCACGTTTGTTCAATTTACATCGCTCCTATTTCAGGTAGCGTATTGGGATAAGCGGCATCTCAAAGCGCATGAAATGACGAGTAAAATGCACTATTAAACTTCTAGACTAGGGCAAACAGAGACCCGATTAGATCATTTTATATTACGGTTAATATAAGAATTCAGCGTAATTCTATCACATTTGTTCAATTTACGTCGCTCCTATTTCAGATAGCGTATTGGGCTACGCGGCATCTCAAAGCGAATGAAATGGCGAGCAAAATGCACTATTAAACTTCTAGGGTAAGGCAAACAGAGACCCGATTAGATCATTTCATATTACGGTTAATATAAGAATTCAGCGAAATTATATCACATTTGTTCACTTTACGTCGCTCGTATTTCAGATAGCGTACCGGGCTGGTCGGCATCTTAAAGCGCATGTAATGACGAGTAAAATGCACTAGTAAACGTCGAGGGTAAGGCAAACAGAGACCCGATTAGGTCATTTTATATTTTGGTTAATATAAGAATTCAGCGAAATTCTATCACATTTGTTCAATTTACGTCGCTCCTATTTCAGATAGCGTATTGGGCTACGCGGCATCTCAAAGCGCATGAAATGGCGAGCAATATGCACTATTAAACTTCTAGGGTAAGGCAAACAGAGACCCGATTAGATCATTTTATATTACGGTTAATATAAGAATTCAGCGAAATTATATCACATTTGTTCACTTTACGTCGTTCATATTTCAGATAGCGTACCGGGCTGGTCAGCATCTTAAAGCGCATGAAATGACGAGTAAAATGCCCTATTAAACTTCTAGGGTAGGGCAAACAGAGACCCGATTAGATCATTTTATATTATGGTTAATTTAAGAATTCAGCGAAATTCTATCACATTTGTTCAACTTACGTCGCTCCTATTTCAGATAGCGTACAGAGCTAGGCGGCATCTTAAAGCGCGTGTAATGGCGAGGAAAATGCACTACTAAACTTCTATGATAGGGCAATCAGAGACCCGATTAGATCATTTTATATTACGGTTAATATAAGAATTCAGCGAAATTATATCACATTTGTTCACTTTCCGTCGCTCATATTTCAGATAGCGTACCGGGCTCGTCGGCATCTTAAAGCGCATGAAATGACGAGTAAAATGCACTATTAAACTTCTAGGGTAAGGCAAACAGAGACTCGATTGCGATCATTTTATATTACGGTTAATATAAGAATTCAGCAAAATTCTACCACATTTGTTCAATTTACGTCGCTCCTATTTCGGATAACCTACTGGGCTAGGCGGCATCTTAAAGCGCGTGGAAAGGCGAGTAAAATGCACTATTAACCTTCTATGGTAGGGCAATCAGAGACCCGATTAGATCATATTATATTTTTTTTAGTATAAGAATTCAGCGAAATTCTATCACATTTCTTCAATTTACGTCGCTCATATTTCAGATAGCGTACTGGGCTACGCGGCATCTCAAAGCGCATGAAATGGCGAGTAAAATGCACTATTAAACTACTATGATAGGGCAAACAGAGACCCGATTAGATCATTTTATATTACGGTTAATATAAGAATTCAGCGTAATTTTATCACATTTGTTCAATTTACGTCGCTCCTATTTCAGATAGCGTACTGGGCTAGGCGGCATCTTAAAGCGCGTGGAGTGGCAAGTAAAATGCACTATTGAACTTCTATGATACGGCAATCACAGACCCGATTAGATCATTTTATATTTTGGTTAATATAAGAATTAGCGAATTGCTATCACATTTGTTCAATTTACGTCGCTCCTATTTCAGATGGCGTATTGGGCTAAGCGGCATCTCAAAGCGCATGACATGGCGAGTAAAATGCATTATTATACTTCTAGGGTAAGGCAAACAGCGACCGGATTGGATCATTTTATATTACGGTTAGTATAAGAATTCAGCGTAATTCTATCACATTTGTTCAATTGACGTCGCTCCCATTTCAGATAGCGTATTGGGCTAAGCGGCATCTCAAAGCGCATGAAATGGGGAACAAAATGCACTATTAAACTTCTAGGCTAGGGCGAACAGAGTCCCGATTAGATCATTTTTCCTTATGGTTATGAAAGAATTCAGCAAAATTCTATCAGATTTGCTCAATTTATGTCGTTCCTATTTCAGATAACGTACTGGGCTAGGCGGCATCTTAAAGCGCGTGGAAGGGCGAGTAAAATGCACTACTAAACTTCTATGATAGGGCAATCAGAGTCCCGATTAGGTCATTTTATATTTTGGTTAATATAAGAATTCAGCGAAATTCTATCACATTTCTTCAATTTACGTCGCTCCTATTTCAGATAGCGTATTGGGCTAAGCGGCATCTCAAAGCGCATGAAATGTCGAATAAAATGCACTATTATAGTTCTAGGGCATGGCAAAGAGAGACCCGATTAGATCATTTTATATTATGGTTAATTTAAGAATTCAGCAAAATTCTATCACATTTGTTCAATTTACGTCGTTCCTATTTCAGATAGCGTACTGGGCTAGGCGGTATCTTAAAGCGCGTGGAATGGCGAGTCAAATGCACTATTAAACTTCTATGATAGGGCAATCAGAGACCCGATTAGATCATTTTATATTTTGGTTAATATAAGAATTCAGCGAAATTCTATCACATTTGTTCAATTTACGTCGCTCCTATTTCAGATAGCTTACTGGGCTAAGCGGAATCTCAAAGCGCATGAAATGGCGAGTGAAATGCACTATTAAACTTCTAGGGCAGGGCGAACAGATACACGATTAGATCATTTTACGTTAAGGTTAATATAAGGATTCAGCAAAATTATATCACATTTGTTCACTTTACGTCGCTCATATTTCAGATAGCGTACTGGGCTGGGCGGTATCTTAAGGCGCGTGGAATGGCGAGTAAAATGCACTATTAAACTTCTATGGTAGGGCAATCAGACACCAGATTAGATGATTTTATATTCTTTTTAGTATAAGAATTCAGCGAAATTCTATCACATTTGTTCAATTTACGTCGCTCCTATTTCAGATAGCGTATTGGGCTACTCGGCATCTCAAAGCGCATAAAATGGCGAGTAAAATGCACTATTAAACTTCTAGGGTAAGGCAAACAGAGACCCGATTAGATCATTTTATATTACGGTTAATATAAGAATTCAGCGTAATTCTATCACATTTGTTCAACTTACGTCGCTCCTATTTCAGATAGCGTACAGAGCTAGGCGGCATCTTAAAGCGCGTGGAATGGCGAGGAAAATGCACTACTAAACTTCTATGATAGGGCAATCAGAGACCCGATTAGATCATTTTATATTTTGTTTAATATAAGATTTCAGGGAAATTCTATCACATTTGTTCAATTTACGTCGCTCCTATTTCAGATAGCGTATTGGGGTAAGCGGCATCTCAAAGCGCATGAAATGACGAGTAAAATGCACTATTAAATTTCTAGACTAGGGCAAACAGAGACCCGATTAGATCATTTTATATTACGGTTAATATAAGAATTCAGCGTAATTCTATCCCATTTGTTCACTTTACGTCGTTCATATTTCAGATAGCGTACCGGGCTGGTCAGCATCTTAAAGCGCATGAAATGACGAGTAAAATGCACTAGTAAACGTCGAGGGTAGGGCAAACAGAGACCCGATTAGATCATTTTATATTATGGTTAATTTAAGAATTCAGCAAAATTCTATCACATTTGTTCAATTTACGTCGCTCCAATTTCAGATAGCGTACTGGGCTGGTCGCCATCTTAAAGCGCGTGGAATGGCGAGGAAAATGCACTACTAAACTTCTATGATAGGGCAATCAGAGACCCGATTAGATAATTTTATATTTTGGTTAATATAAGAATTCAGCGAAATTCTACCACATTTGTTCAATTTACGTCGCTCCTATTTCAGATAGCTTATTGGGCTAAGCGGCATCTCAAATCGCATGAAATGGCGAGTAAAACGCACTATTACACTTCTATGGTAGGGCAATCAGAGACCCGATCAGATCATTTTATATTTTCGTTAATATAAGAATTCAGCGAAATTCTATCACATTTGTTCAATTTACGTCGCTCCTATTACAGTTAGCGTATTGGACTAAGCGGCATCTCAAAGCGAATGAAATGGCGAGTAATATGCACTATTAAAGTTCTAGGATAAGGCAAACAGAGACCCGATTAGATCATTTTACATTATGGTTAATAAAAGAATTCAGCGAAATTCTATCACATTTGTTCAATTTACGTCGCTCCAATTTCAGATAGCGTACTGGGCTGGGCTTCATCTTAAGGCGCGTGGAATGGCGAGTAAAATGCACTATTAAACTTCAATGATAGGGCAATCAGAGACCCGATTAGATCAGTTTATATTTTGGTAAATATAAGAATACAGCGAAATTCTATCACATTTGTTCAATTTACGTCGCTCCTATTTCAGATAGCGTATTGGTCTAAGCGGCAACTCAAAGCACATGAAATCGCGAGTAAAGTGCACTATTAAACTTCTGTGATAGGGCAATTAGAGACCCGATTAGATCATTTTATATTATGGTTAATTTAAGAATTCAGCAAAATTGTATCACAATTGTTCAATTCGCGTCGTTCCTATTTCAGATAGCGTACTGGGCTAGGCGGTATCTTAAAGCGCGTGGAATGGCGAGTCAAATGCACTATTAAACTTCTATGATAGGGCAATCAGAGACCCGATTAGATCATTTTATATTTTGTTTAATTTAAGATTTCAGGGAAATTCTATCACATTTGTTCAATTTACGTCGCTCCTATTTCAGATAGCGTATTGGGCTACGCGGCATCTCAGAGCGAATGAAATGGCGAGTAATATGCACTATTAAAGTTCTAGGATAAGGCAAACAGAGACCC
The DNA here is from genome assembly GCA_916610135.2 of Macropis europaea. Lineage (NCBI taxonomy): Eukaryota > Metazoa > Arthropoda > Insecta > Hymenoptera > Melittidae > Macropis > Macropis europaea. Next base: position 189,114 of record CAKAJE020000513.1, on the reverse strand, counting down.
GATTAGATCATTTCACATTATAGTTAATAAAAGAATTCAGCGAAATTCTATCAGATTTGTTCAATTTACGTCGCTCCCATTTCAGATAGGCTACCGGGCTAGGCGGCATCTTGAAGCGTGTGGAATGGCGAATAAAATGCACTATTAAACTTCTATGATAGGGCAATCAGAGACCCGATTAGATCATTTTATATTTTGGTTAATATAAGAATTCAGCGAAATTCTATCACATTTGGTCAATTTACGTCGCTCCTATTTCAGATAGCGTATTATGCTAAGCGGCATCTCAAAGCGCATGAAATGGCGAGTAAAATATACTACTAAACTTCTAGGTTAAGGCAAACAGAGACCCGATTAGATCATTTTATATTATGGTTAATTTAAGAATTCAGCAAAATTCTATCACATTTGTTCAATTTACGTCGCTCCAATTTCAGATAGCGTACTGGGCTGGTCGGCACCTTAAAGCAAGTGGAATGGCGTGTAAAATGGACTATTAAACTTCTATGATAGGGCAATCAGAGACCCGATTACATCATTTTATATTTTGGTAAATATAAGAACTCAGCGAAATTCTATCACATTTGTTCAATTTACGTCGCTCCTATTTCAGATAGCGTATTGGGCTAAGCGGCATCTTAAAGCGCGTCGAATGGCGAGTAAAATGCACTATTAAGCTTCTATGATAGGGCAATCAGAGACCCGATTAGATAATTTTATATTTTGGTTAATATAAGAATTCGGCGAAATTCTATCACATTTGTTCAATTTACGTCGCTCCTATTTCAGATAGCGTATTGGGCTAAGCGGCATCTCAAAGCGCAAGAAATGCCGAGTAAAATGCACTATTAAACTTCTAGGGTAGGGCCAACAGAGACCCGATTAGATCATTTTATATTATGGTTAATTTAAGCATTCAGCGAAATTCTATCACATTTGTTCAATTTACGTCGCTCCTATTTCAGATAGCGTATTGGTCTAAGCGGCATCTCAAAGCGCAAGAAATGACGAGTAAAATGCACTATTAAACTTCTAGGGTAGGGCAAACAGAGACCCGATTAGATCAGTTTATATTATGGTTATTTTAAGAATTCAGCGAAATTCTATGACATTTGTTCAATTTACGTCGCTCCTATTTCAGATAGCGTACTGGGCTAGGCGGCATCTTAAAGCGCGTGGAATCTCAAGTAAAATGCACTATTAAACTTCTATGATAGGGCAATCAGAGACCCGATTCGATCATTTTATATTTTGGTTAATATAAGAATTCAGCGAAATTCTGTCACATTTGTTCAATTTACCCCGCTCCTATGTCAGATAGCGTATTGGGCTAAGCGGAATCTCAAAGCGCATGAAATGTCAAGTAAGATGCACTATTAAGCTTCTAGGGTAGGGCGAACAGAGACCCGATTAGATCATTTTACATTAAGGTTAATATAAGAATTCAGGGAAATTCTATCACATTTGTTCAATTTACGCCGCTCCTATTTCAGATAGCGTATTGGGTTAAGCGGCATCTCAAAGCGCATGAAATGGAGAGTACAATGCGCTATTAAACTTCTAGGGTAGGGCAAACAGAGACCCGATTAGATCATTTTATATTATGGTTAATTTAAGAATTCAGCAAGATTCTATCGCATTTGTTCAGTTTACGTCGCTCCTATTCCAGATAGCGTACTGTGCTAGGCGGCATCTTAAAGCGCGTGGAATGGCGAGCAAAATGCACTATTAAACTTCTATGATAGGGCAATCAGAGACCCGATTAGATCATTTAATATTTTGGTTAATATAAGAATTCAGCGTAATTCTATCACATTTGTTCAACTTACGTCGCTACTATTTCAGATAGCGTACTGGGCTACGCGGCACCTTAAAGCGGGTGGAATGCCGAGTAAAATGCCCTACTAAACTTCTATGATAGGGCAAGCAGAGACCCGACGAGATCATTTTATACTTTGTTTAATATATGATTTCAGGGAAATTCTATCACATTTGTTCAATTTACGTGGCTCCTATTCCAGATAGCGTATTGGGCTAAGCGGCATCTCAAAGCGCATGAAATGGCGAATAAAATGCACTATTAAACGTCTAAGCTAGGGCGAACAGAGACCCGATTAGATCATTTTACATTAAGGTTAATATAAGAATTCAGCGAAATTCTATCACATTTGTTCAATTTACGTCGCTCCTATTTCGGATAGCGTATTGGGCTAAGCGGCATCTTAAAGCGCGTCGAATAGCGAGTAAAATGCACTATTAAACTTCTCGGGTAGGGCAAACAGAGACCCGATTAGATCATTTTATATTTTGGTTAGTATAAGAATTCAGCGTAATTCTATCACATTTGTTCAACTTACGTCACTTCCTATGTCAGATAGCGTACTGGGCTAGGAGGCACCTTAAAGCGCGTGGAAGGGCGAATAAAAGCACTATTAAACTTCTATGATAGGGCAATCAGAGACCCGATTAGATCATTTTACATTAAGGTTAATATAAGAATTCAGGAAAATTCTATCACATTTGTTCAATTTACGTCGCTCCTATTTCAGATAGCGTATTGGGTAAAGCGGCATCTCAATGCGCATGAAATGGCGAGCAAAATGCACTAGTAAACTTCTAGGGTAGGGCAAACAGAGACCCGATTAGATCATTTTATATTATGGTTAATTTAAGAATTCAGCAAAATTCTTTCACATTTGTTCAATTTACGTCGCTCCTATTTCAGATAGCGTATTGGGCTAAGCGGCATCTCAAAGCGCATGAAATGGCGAGTAAAATGCACTATTAAACTTCTAGGGTAAGGCAAACAGAGACCCGATTAGATCATTTTACATTAATGTTGAATATAAGAATTCAGCGAAATTCTATCACATTTGTTCAATTTATGTCGCTCCTATTTCAGATAGCGTATTGCGCTAAGCGGTATCTCAAAGCTCATGAAATGACGAGTGAAATGCACTGTTGAACTTCTAGGGTAGGGCGAACAGAGACCCGATTAGATCATTTTACATTAAGGTTAATATAAGAATTCAGGAAAATTCTATCACATTTGTTCAATTTACGTCGCTCCTATTTCAGATAGCGTATTGGGCTAAGCGGCATCTCAAAGCGCATGAAATGGCGAGTAAAATGCACTATTAAACTTCTAGGGTAGGGCAAACAGAGACCCGATTAGATCATTTTATATTATGGTTAATTTAAGAATTCAGCAAAATTCTTTCACATTTGTTCAATTTATGTCGCTCCTATTTCAGATAGCTTATTGAGCTAAGCGGCATCTCAAAGCGCATGAAATGACGAGTGAAATATACTGTTGAACTTCTAGGGTAGGGCGAACAGAGACCCGATTAGATCATTTTACATTAAGGTTAATATAAGAATTCAGCGAAATTCTATAACATTTGTTCAATTTACGTCGCTCATATTTCAGATAGCGTATTGGGATAAGCGGCACCTCAAAGCGCAAGAAATGGCGAGTAAGATGCACTATTATACTTCTAGGGTAGGGCAAACAGAGACCCGATTAGATCATTTTATATTATGGTTAATTTAAGAATTCAGTGAAATTCTATCACATTTGTACAATTTACGTCGCTCCTATTTCAGATAGCTTATTGGGCTAAGTGGCATCTCGAAGCGCATGAAATTACGAGTGAAATGCACTGTTGAACTTCTAGGGTAGGGCGAACAGAGACCCGATTAGATCATTTTACATTAAGGTTAATATAAGTATTCAGCGATATTCTATAACATTTGTTCAATTTACGTCGCTCCTATTTCAGATAGCGTACTGGGCTAAGCGGCAACTCAAAGCGCATGAAATGGCGAGTAAAATGCCCTATTAAACTTCTAGGATAAGGCAAACAGAGACCCGATTCGATCAATTTATATTACGGTTAATATAAGAATTCAGCGTAATTCTATTACATTTGTTCAATTTACGTCGCTCCTGTTTCAGATAGCGTATTGGGCTAAGCGACGTCTCAAAGCACATGAAATGGCGAACAAAATGCACTATTAATCTTCTAGGCTAGGGCGAAGAGAGACCCGATTAGATCATTTTACATTATGGTTATGAAAGAATTCAGCGAAATTCTATCACATTTGTTCAATTTACGTCGCTCCTATTTCAGATAGCGTACTGGGCTAGGGCGGCATCTTAAGCGCGTGGAATGGCTAGTAAAATGCACTATTAAACTTCTATGATAGGGCAATCAGAGACCCGATTCGATCATTTTATATTTTGGTAAATATAATAATTCAGCGAAATTCTATCACATTTGTTCAACTTACGTCGCTACTATTTCAGAGAGCGTACTGTGCTAGGCGGCATCTTAAAGCGCGTGGAAGGGCGTGTGAAATGCACTATTAAACTTCTAGGGTAGGGCGAACAGAGACCCGATTAGATGATTTTATAGTTTGATTAATATAAGAATTCAGCGAAATTCTATCACATTTGTTCAACTTACGACGCTCCTATTTCAGATAACGTATTGGGCTAAGCGGCATCTCAAAGCGCATGAAATGGTGAGTAAAATGCACTATTAAATTTCTAGGGTAGGGTAAACAGAGACCCGATTAGACCATTTTATATTATGGCTAATTTAGAATTCAGCAAAATTCTATCACATTTGTTCAATTTACGTCGCTCCTATTTCAGAGAGTGTACTGGGCTAGGCGGCTTCTTAAAGCGCGTGGAATGGCGAGTAAAATGCACTATTAACCTTCTATGATAGGGCAATCAGAGACCCGATTAGATCATTTAATATTTTGGTTAATATAAGAATTCAGCGAAATTCTATCACATTTGTTCAATTTACGTCGCTCCTATTTCAGATTGCGTATTGCGCTAAGCGGCATCTCAAAGCTCATGAAATGACGAGTGAAATGCACTATTGAACTTCTAGGGTAGGGCGAACAGAGACCCGATTAGATCATTTTACATTAAGGTTAATATAAGAATTCAGGAAAATTCTATCACATTTGTTCAACTTACGACGCTCCTATTTCAGATAACGTATTGGGCTAAGCGGCATCTCAAAGCGCATGAAATGGTGAGTAAAATGCACTATTAAATTTCTAGGGTAGGGTAAACAGAGACCCGATTACACCATTTTATATTATGGTTAATTTAGAATTCAGCGAAATTCTATCACATTTGTTCCATTTACGTCGCTCCTATTCCAGATAGCGTATTGGGCTAAGCGGCATCTCAAAGCGCATGAAATGGCGAATAAAATGCACTATTAAACGTCTAGGCTAGGGCGAACAGAGACCCGATTAGATCATTTTAAATTATGGTTCATAAAAGAATTCAGCGAAATTCTATCACACCTGTTCAATTTACATCGCTCCTATTTCAGATAGCGTATTGGGCTAAGCGGCATCTCAAAGCTCATGAAATGACGAGTAAAATGCACTATTAAACTTCTAGGGTAGGGCAAACAGAGACCCGATTAGATCATTTTATATTATGGTTAATTTAAGAATTCAGCGAAATTCTATCACATTTGTGCAATTTACGTCGCTCCTATTTCGGATAGCGTATTGGGCCTAAGCGGCATCTTAAAGCGCGTCGAATGGCGAGTAAAATGCACTATTAAACTCTCGGGTAGGGCAAACAGAGACCCGATTAGATCATTTTATATTTTGGTTTAATATAGAATTCAGCGTAATTCTATCACATTTGTTCAACTTACGTCACTTCCTATGTCAGATAGCGTACTGGCGTAGGAGGCACCTTAAAGCGCGTGAAGGGCGAATAAAAGCACTATTAAACTTCTATGATAGGGAATCAGAGACCCGATTAGATCATTTTACATTAAGTTAATATAAGAATCAGGAAAATTCTATCACATTTGTTCAATTTACGTCGCTCCTATTTCAGATAGCGTATTGGGCTAAGCGGCATCTCAAAAGGCATGAAATGGCGAGCAAAATGCTCTAGTAAACTTCTAGGGTAGGGCAAACGAGACCCGATTAGATCATTTTATATTATGGTTAATTTACGAATTCAGCAAAATTCTTTCACATTTGTTCAATTTACGTCGCTCCTATTTCAGATAGCGTATTGGGCTAAGCGGCATCTCAAAGCGCATGAAATGGCGAGTAAAATGCACTATTAGACTTCTAGGGTAGGGCAAACAGAGACCCGATTAGATCATTTTATATTATGGTTAATTTAAGAATTCAGCAAAATTCTTTCACATTTGTTCAATTTACGTCGCTCCTATTTCAGATAGCTTATTGAGCTAAGCGGCATCTCAAAGCGCATGAAATGACGAGTGAAATGTACTGTTGAACTTCTAGGGTAGGGCGAACAGAGACCCGATTAGATCATTTTACATTAAGGTTAATATAAGAATTCAGCGAAATTCTATAACATTTGTTCAATTTACGTCGCTCATATTTCAGATAGCGTATTGGGCTAGGCGGCACCTCAAAGCGCAAGAAATGGCGAGTAAGATGCACTATTATACTTCTAGGGTAGGGCAAACAGAGACCCGATTAGATCATTTATATTATGATTAATTTAAGAATTCAGTGAAATTCTATCACATTTGTACAATTTACGTCGCTCCTATTTCAGATAGCGTATTGGGCTAAGCGGCATCTCAAAGCGCATGAAATGGCGAGTAAAATGAACTGTTAAACTTCCAGGATAAGGCAAACAGAGACCCGATTAGATCATTTTATATTACGGTTAATATAAGAATTCAGCGTAATTCTATCACATTTGTGCAACTTACGTCGCTCCTATTTCAGATAGCTTATTGGGCTAAGCGGCTTCTCAAAGCGCATGAAATGACGAGTCAAATGCACTATTACACTTCTAGGGTAGGGCGAACAGAGACCCGATAAGATCATTTCACATTAAGGTTAATATAAGAATTCAGGGATATTCTATAACATTTGTTCAATTTACGTCGCTTCTATTTCAGATAGCGTATTGGGACAAGCGGCATCTCAAAGCGCATGAAATGACGAGTAAAATGCACTATTAAACTTCTAGGGTAGGGCAAACAGAGTCCCGATTAGATCATTTTATATTATGGATAATTTAAGAATTCAGCGAAATTCTATCACATTTGTTCCATTTACGTCGCTCCTATTTCAGATAGCGTACTGGGCTAAGCGGCAACTCAAAGCGCATGAAATGGCGAGCAAAATGCCCTATTAAACTTCTAGGATAAGGCAAACAGAGACCCGATTCGATCAATTTATATTACGGTTAATATAAGAATTCAGCGTAATTCTATTACATTTGTTCAATTTACGTCGCTCCTGTTTCAGATAGCGTATTGGGCTAAGCGACGTCTCAAAGCACATGAAATGGCGAACAAAATGCACTATTAAACTTCTAGGCTAGGGCGAAGAGAGACCCGATTAGATCATTTTACATTATGGTTATGAAAGAATTCAGCGAAATTCTATCACATTTGTCAATTTACGTCGCTCCTATTTCAGATAGCGTACTGGGCTAGGCGGGCATCTTAAAGCGCGTGGAATGGCGAGTAAAATGCACTATTAAACTTCTATGATAGGGCAATCAGAGACCCGATTCGATCATTTTATATTTTGGTAAATATAATAATTCAGCGAAATTCTATCACATTTGTTCAACTTACGTCGCTACTATTTCAGAGAGCGTACTGTGCTAGGCGGCATCTTAAAGCGCGTGGAAGGGCGTGTGAAATGCACTATTAAACTTCTAGGGTAGGGCGAACAGAGACCCGATTAGATCATTTTATATTTTGATTAATATAAGAATTCAGCGAAATTCTATCACATTTGTTCAACTTACGACGCTCCTATTTCAGATAACGTATTGGCTAAGCGGCATCTCAAAGCGCATGAAATGGTGAGTAAAATGCACTATTAAACTTCTAGGGTAAGGCAAACAGAGACCCGATTAGATCATTTTACATTAATGTTGAATATAAGAATTCCAGCGAAATTCTATCACATTTGTTCAACTTACGACGCTCCTATTTCAGATAACGTATTGGGCTAAGCGGCATCTCAAAGCGCATGAAATGGTGGAGTAAAATGCACTATTAAACTTCTAGGGGTAGGGTAAACAGAGACCCGATTAGACCATTTTATATTATGGTTAATTTAGAATTCAGCAAAATTCTATCACATTTGTTCAATTTACGTCGCTCCTATTTCAGAGAGTGTACTGGGCTAGGCGGCTTCTTAAAGCGCGTGGAATGGCGAGTAAAATGCACTATTAACCTTCTATGATAGGGCAATCAGAGACCCGATTAGATCATCTAATATTTTGGTTAATATAAGAATTCAGCGAAATTCTATCACATTTGTTCAATTTACGTCGCTCTATTTCAGATTGCGTATTGCGCTAAGCGGCATCTCAAAGCTCATGAAATGACGAGTGAAATGCACTATTGAACTTCTAGGGTAGGGCGAACAGAGACCGATTAGATCATTTTACATTAAGGTTATATAAGAATTCAGGAAAATTCTATCACATTTGTTCAATTACGTCGCTCCTATTTCAGATAGCGTATTGGGCTAGCGGCATCTTAAAGCGCGTGGAATGGCGAGTAAAATGCACTATTAAACTTCTATGATAGGGCAATCAGAGACCCGTTTAGATCATTTATATTTTGGTAAATATAATAATTCAGCGAAATTCTATCACACTTCTTCAACTTACGTCGCTACTATTTCAGAGAGCGTACTGTGCTAGGCGGCATCTTAAAGCGCGTTGAAGGGCGAGTGAAATGCACTATTAAACTTCTAGGGTAGGGCAAACAGAGACCCGATTAGATCATTTTATATTTTGTTTAATATAAGAATTCAGCGAAATTCTATCACATTTGTTCAATTTACGTCGCTCCTATTTCAGAGAGCGTACTGGGCTAGGCGGCATCTTAAAAGTGCGTGGAATGGCGAATAAAAGCACTATTAAACTTCTATGATAGGGCAATCAGAGACCCGATTAGATCATTTTACATTAAGGTTAATATAAGAATTCAGGGAAATTCTATCACATTTGTTCAATTTACGTCGCTCCTATTTCAGATAGCGTATTGGGCTAAGCGGCATCTTAAAGCGCGTGGAATGGCGAGTAAAATGCACTATTAAACTTCTATGATAGGGCAACCAGAGACCCGATTCGATCATTTTATATTTTGGTAAAATATAATATTCAGCGAAATTCTATCACACTTCTTCAACTTACGTCGCTACTATTTCAGAGAGTGTACTGGGGTAGGCGGCTTCTTAAAGCGCGTGGAATGGCGAGTAAAATGCACCATTAACCTTCTATGATAGGGCAATCAGAGACCCGATTAGATCATTTAATATTTTGGTTAATATAAGAATTCAGCGAAATTCTATCACATTTGTTCAATTTACGTCGCTCCTATTTCAGATTGCGTATTGCGCTAAGCGGCATCTCAAAGCTCATGAAATGGCGAGTGAAATGCACTATTGAACTTCTAGGGTAGGGCGAACAGAGACCCGATTAGATCATTTTACATTAAGGTTAATATAAGAATTAAGCGTAATTCTGTCACATTTGTTCAACTTACGTCGCTCCTATTTCAGATAGCGTACTGGGCTAGGCGGCATTTTAAAGCGCGTGGAAAGGCGAGTAAAATGCACTACTAAACTTCTATGATAGGGTAATCAGAGTCCCGATTAGATCATTTTATATTTTGGTTAATATAAGAATTCAGCGAAATTCTATGACATTTGTTCAATTTACGTCGCTCCTATTTCAGATAGCGTATTGCGCTAAGCGGTATCTCAAAGCCCATGAAATGGCGAGTAAAATGCACTATTAAACTTCTAGGGTAGGGCAAACAGAGACCCGATTAGATCATTTTATATTATGGTTAATTTAAGAATTCAGCAAAATTCTTTCACATTTGTTCAATTTACGTCGCTCCTATTTCAGATAGCTTATTGTGCTAAGCGGCATCTCAAAGCGCGTGAAATTACGAGTGAAATGCACTACTAAACCACTACTAAACTTCTATGATAGGGCAAACAGAGACCCGATTAGATCATTTTACATTATGGTTAATTTAAGAATTCAGCGAAATTCTATCACATTTGTTCAATTTACGTCGCTCCTATTTCAGATAGCGTACTGGGCTAGGCGGCAACTTAAAGCGCGTGGAATGTCGAGTAAAATGCACTATCAAACTTCTATGATAGGGCAATCAGAGACCCGATTAGATCATTTTATGTTTTGGTTAATATAAGAATTCAGCGAAATTCTGTCACATTTGTTCAATTTACGTCGCTCCTATTTCAGATAGCGTATTGGGCTATGCGGCATCTTAAAGTGCATGAAATGGCAAGTAAAATGCACTATTAAACTTCTATGCTAGGGCAATCAGAGTCCCGATTAGATCAGTTTATATTTTGGTTAATATAAAAATTCAGCGAAATTCTATCACAATTGTTCAATTTACGTCGCTCCTATTTCAGATAGCGTATTTGGCTAAGCGGCACCTCAAAGCGCATGAGATGCCGAGTAAAATGCACTATTAAACTTCGAGGGTAGGGCAATCAGAGACCCGATTAGATTATTTTATATTATGGTTAATTTAAGAATTCAGCAAAATTCTATCACATTTGTTCAATTTACGTCGTTCCTATTTCAGATAGCATACTGGGCTATGCGGCATCTTAAAGCGCGCGGAATGGCGAGTAAAATGCACTATTAAACTTCTATGATAGGGCAATCAGAGACCCGATTAGATCATTTAATATAATGGTTAATTTAAGAATTCAGCAAAATTCTATTACATTTGGTCAATTTACGTCGCTCCTATTTCAGATAGCTTATTGGGCTAAGCGGCATCTCAAACCGCATGAAATGACGAGTGAAATGCACTATTAAACTTCTAGGGTAGGGCGAACAAAGACCCGATTAGATCATTTTACATTAAGGTTAATATAAGAATTCAGCGAAATTCTATCACATTTGTTCAATTTACGTCGCTCCTATTTCAGATAGCGTACTGGGCTAGGCGGCAACTTAAAGCGCGTGGAATGTCGAGTAAAATGCACTATCAAACTTCTATGATAGGGCAATCAGAGACCCGATTAGATCATTTAATATTTTGGTTAATATAAGAATTCAGCGAAATTCTATCACATTTGTTCAATTTACGTCGCTCCTATTTCAGATTGTGTATTGCGCTAAGCGGCATCTCAACGCTCATGAAATGGCGAGTGAAATGCACTATTGAACTTCTAGGGTAGGGCGAACAGAGACCCGATTAGATCATTTTACATTAAGGTTAATATAAGAATTCAGGAAAATTCTATCACATTTGTTCAATTTACGTCGCTCCTATTTCAGATAGCGTATTGGGCTAAGCGGCATCTCAAAGCGCATGAAATGGCGAGTAAAATGCACTAGTAAACTTCTAGGGTAGGGCAAACAGAGACCCGATTAGATCATTTTATGTTATGGTTAATTTAAGAATTCAGCAAAATTCTTTGACATTTGTTCAATTTACGTCGCTCCTATTTCAGATAGCGTTCTGGGCTAGGCGGCATCTTAAAACGCGTGGAATGGCGAGTAAAATTAACTATTAAACTTCTATGATAGGGCAATCAGAGACCCGATTAGATCAGTTTATATTTTGGTTAATATAAAAATTCAGCGAAATTCTATCACAATTGTTCAATTTACGTCGCTCCTATTTCAGATAGCGTATTTGGCTAAGCGGCACCTCAAAGCGCATGAGATGCCGAGTAAAATGCACTATTAAACTTCGAGGGTAGGGCAATCAGAGACCCGATTAGATTATTTTATATTATGGTTAATTTAAGAATTCAGCAAAATTCTATCACATTTGTTCAATTTACGTCGTTCCTATTTCAGATAGCATACTGGGCTAGGCGGCATCTTAAAGCGCGCGGAATGGCGAGTAAAATGCACTATTAAACTTCTATGATAGGGCAATCAGAGACCCGATTAGATCATTTTATGTTTTGGTTAATATAAGAATTCAGCGAAATTCTATCACATTTGTTCAATTTACGTCGTTCCTATTTCAGATAGCATACTGGGCTAGGCGGCATCTTAAAGCGCGCGGAATGGCGAGTGAAATGCACTATTAAACTTCTATGATAGGGCAATCAGAGACCCGATTAGATCATTTTATATTACGGTAAATATAAGAATTCAGCGTAATTCTGTCACATTTGTTCAACTTACGTAGCTCCTATTTCAGATAGCGTACTGGGCTAGGCGGCATCTTAAAGCGCGTGGAATGGCGAGTAAAATGCACTATTAAACTTCTATGATAGGGCAATCAGAGACCCGATTAGATCATTTTATGTTTTGGTTAATATAAGAATTCAGCGAAATTCTATCACATTTGTTTAATTTACGTCGCTCCTATTTCAGATAGCGTATTGGGCTAAGCGGCATCTCAAAGCGCATGAAATGGCGAGTAAAATGCACTATTAAACTTCTAGGGTAAGGCAAACAGAGACCCGATTAGATCATTTTATATTACGGTTAATATAAGAATTCAGCGTAATTCTATCACATTTGTTCAACTTACGTTGTTCCTATTTCAGCTAGCGTACTGGGCTAGGCGGCATCTTAAAACGCGAGGAATGGCGAGTAAAATGCACTATTAAACTTCTATGATAGGGCAATCAGAGACCCGTTTAGGTCATTTTATATTTTGATTAATATAAGAATTCACCGAAATTCTATCACATTTGTTCAATTTACGTCGCTCCTACTTCAGACAGCTTATTGGGCTAAGCGGCATCTCAAAGCGCATGAAATGACGAGTGAAATGCACTAATAAACTTCTAGGGTAGGCCGAACAAAGACACGATTAGATCATTTTAGATTAAGTTTAATATAAGGATTCAGCGAAATTCTATCACATTTGTTCAATTTACGTCGCTCCTATTTCAGATAGCGTATTGGGCTTAGCGGCATCCCAAAGCTCAAGAAATGGCGAGTAAAATGCACTATAAAACTTCTAGGGTAGGGCAAACAGAGACCCGATTAGATCATTTTATATTATGGTTAATTTAAGAATTCAGTGAAATTCTACCACTTTTGTTCAATTTACGTCGCTCCTATTTCAGATAGCGTATTGTGCTAAGCGGCATCTCAAAGCGCATGAAATGGCGAGTACAATGCACTATTACACTTCTGGGGTAAGGCAAACAGAGACCCGATTAGATCATTTTAACTTATGGTTAATTTAAGAATTCAGCGAAATTCTATCACATTTGTTCAATTTACGTCGCTCCTATTTCAGATAGCGCATTGGGCTAAGCGGCATCTCAAAGCGCATGAAATGGCGAGTAAAATGCACTATTAAACTTCTAGGGTAAGGCAAACAGAGACCCGATTAGATCATTTTACATTAATGTTGAATATAAGAATTCAGCGAAATTCTATCACATTTGTTCAATTTACGTCGCTCCTATTTCAGATAGCGTATTGCGCTAAGCGGTATCTCAAAGCTCATGAAATGACGAGTGAAATGCACTGTTGAACTTCTAGGGTAGGGCGAACAGAGACCCGATTAGATCATTTTACATTAAGGTTAATATAAGAATTCAGGAAAATTCTATCACATTTGTTCAATTTACGTCGCTCCTATTTCAGATAGCGTATTGGGCTAAGCGGCACCTCAAAGCGCAAGAAATGGCGAGTAAAATGCACTATTAAACTTCTAGGGTAGGGCAAACAGAGACCCGATTAGATCATTTTATATTATGGTTAATTTAAGAATTCAGTGAAATTCTATCACATTTGTACAATTTACGTCGCTCCTATTTCAGATAGCGTACTGGGCTAAGCGGCATCTCAAAGCGCATGAAATGGCGAGTAAAATGCACTGTTAAACTTCCAGGATAAGGCAAACAGAGACCCGATTAGATCATTTTATATTACGGTTAATATAAGAATTCAGCGTAATTCTATCACATTTGTGCAACTTACGTCGCTCCTATTTCAGATAGCTTATTGGGCTAAGCGGCATCTCAAAGCGCATGAAATGACGAGTCAAATGCACTATTACACTTCTAGGGTAGGGCGAACAGAGACCCGATAAGATCATTTCACATTAAGGTTAATATAAGAATTCAGGGATATTCTATAACATTTGTTCAATTTACGTCGCTTCTATTTCAGATAGCGTATTGGGACAAGCGGCATCTCAAAGCGCATGAAATGACGAGTAAAATGCGCTATTAAACTTCTAGGGTAGGGCAAAGAGAGACCCGATTAGATCATTTTATATTATGGATAATTTAAGAATTCAGCGAAATTCTATCACATTTGTTCCATTTACGTCGCTCCTATTTCAGATAGCGTACTGGGCTAAGCGGCATCTCAAAGCGCATGAAATGGCGAGTAAAATGCACTATTAAACTTCTAGGGTAAGGCAAACAGAGACCCGATTAGATCATTTTACATTAATGTTAATATAAGAATTCAGCGAAATTCTATCACATTTGTTCAATTTACGTCGCTCCTATTTCAGATAGCGTATTGCGCTAAGCGGTATCTCAAAGCCCATGAAATGGCGAGTAAAATGCACTATTAAACTTCTAGGCTAGGGCGAAGAGAGACCCGATTAGATCATTTTACATTATGGTTATGAAAGAATTCAGCGAAATTCTATCACATTTGTTCAATTTACGTCGCTCCTATTTCAGATAGCGTACTGGGCTAGGCGGCATCTTAAAGCGCGTGGAATGGCGAGTAAAATGCGCTATTGAACTTCTATGATAGGGCAATCAGAGACCCGATTCGATCATTTTATATTTTGGTAAATATAATAATTCAGCGAAATTCTATCACATTTGTTCAACTTACGTCGCTACTATTTCAGAGAGCGTACTGTGCTAGGCGGCATCTTAAAGCGCGTGGAAGGGCGTGTGAAATGCACTATTAAACTTCTAGGGTAGGGCGAACAGAGACCCGATTAGATCATTTTATATTTTGATTAATATAAGAATTCAGCGAAATTCTATCACATTTGTTCAACTTACGACGCTCCTATTTCAGATAACGTATTGGGCTAAGCGGCATCTCAAAGCGCATGAAATGGTGAGTAAAATGCACTATTAAACTTCTAGGGTAGGGTAAACAGAGACCCGATTAGACCATTTTATATTATGGTTAATTTAGAATTCAGCAAAATTCTATCACATTTGTTCAATTTACGTCGCTCCTATTTCAGAGAGTGTACTGGGCTAGGCGGCTTCTTAAAGCGCGTGGAATGGCGAGTAAAATGCACTATTAACCTTCTATGATAGGGCAATCAGAGACCCGATTAGATCATTTAATATTTTGGTTAATATAAGAATTCAGCGAAATTCTATCACATTTGTTCAATTTACGTCGCTCCTATTTCAGATTGCGTATTGCGCTAAGCGGCATCTCAAAGCTCATGAAATGACGAGTGAAATGCACTATTGAACTTCTAGGGTAGGGCGAACAGAGACCCGATTAGATCATTTTACATTAAGGTTAATATAAGAATTCAGGAAAATTCTATCACATTTGTTCAATTTACGTCGCTCCTATTTCAGATAGCGTATTGGGCTAAGCGGCATCTTAAAGCGCGTGGAATGGCGAGTAAAATGCACTATTAAACTTCTATGATAGGGCAATCAGAGACCCGATTCGATCATTTTATATTTTGGTAAATATAATAATTCAGCGAAATTCTATCACACTTCTTCAACTTACGTCGCTACTATTTCAGAGAGTGTACTGGGGTAGGCGGCTTCTTAAAGCGCGTGGAATGGCGAGGAAAATGCACCATTAACCTTCTATGATAGGGCAATCAGAGACCCGATTAGATCATTTAATATTTTGGTTAATATAAGAATTCAGCGAAATTCTATCACATTTGTTCAATTTACGTCGCTCCTATTTCAGATTGCGTATTGCGCTAAGCGGCATCTCAAAGCTCATGAAATGGCGAGTGAAATGCACTATTGAACTTCTAGGGTAGGGCGAACAGAGACCCGATTAGATCATTTTACATTAAGGTTAATATAAGAATTCAGGAAAATTCTATCACATTTGTTCAATTTACGTCGCTCCTATTTCAGATAGCGTATTGGGCTAAGCGGCATCTCAAAGCGCATGAAATGGCGAGTAAAATGCACTATTAAACTTCTAGGGTAAGGCAAACAGAGACCCAATTAGATCATTTTATATTTTGGTTAATATAATAATTCAGCGAAATTCTATCACATTTGTTCAATTTACGTCGCTCCTATTTCAGATAGCGTATTGGGCTAAGGGGCATCTCAACGCGCATGATATGGCGAGTAAAATGCACTATTAAACTTCTAGGGTAAGGCAAACAGAGACCCAATTAGATCATTTTATATTTTGGTTAATATAATAATTCAGCGTAATTCTGTCACATTTATTCAACTTACGTAGCTCCTATTTCAGATAGCGTTCTGGGCTAGGCGGCATCTTAAAGCGCGTGGAATGGCGAGTAAAATGCACTATTAAACTTCTATGATAGGGCAATCAGAGACCCGATTAGATCATTTTATGTTTTGGTTAATATAAGAATTCAGCGAAATTCTATCACATTTGTTTAATTTACGTCGCTCCTATTTCAGATAGCGTATTGGGCTAAGCGGCATCTCAAAGCGCATGATATGGCGAGTAAAATGCACTGTTAAACTTCTAGGGTAGGGCAAACAGAGACCCGATTAGATCATTTTATATTATGGTTAATTTAAGAGTACAGCGAAATTCTATCACATTTGTTCAATTTACGTCGCTCCTATTTCAGATAGCGTATTGGGCTAAGCGGCATCTCAAAGCGCATGAAATGGCGAGTAAAATGCACTATTAAACTTCTAGGGTAAGGCAAACAGAGGCCCGATTAGATCATTTTATATTACGGTTAATATAAGAATTCAGAGTAATTCTATCACATTTGTTCAATTTACGTCGCCCCTATTTCAGATACCGTATTGGGCTAAGCGGCATCTCAAAGCGCATGAAATGGCGAATAAAATGCACTATTAAACGTCTAGGCTAGGGCGAACAGAGACCCGATTAGATCAATTTAAATTATGGTTCATAAAAGAATTCAGCGAAATTCTATCACACCTGTTCAATTTACATCGCTCCTATTTCAGATAGCGTATTGGGCTAAGCGGCATCTCAAAGCTCATGAAATGACGAGTAAAATGCACTATTAAACTTCTAGGGTAGGGCAAACAGAGACCCGATTAGATCATTTTATATTATGGTTAATTTAAGAATTCAGCAAAATTCTTTCACATTTGTTCAATTTACGTCGCTCCTATTTCAGATAGCGTATTGGGCTAAGCGGCATCTCAAAGCGCATGAAATGGCGAGTAAAATGCACTATTAAACTTCTAGGGTAAGGCAAACAGAGACCCGATTAGATCATTTTACATTGATGTTGAATATAAGAATTCAGCGAAATTCTATCACATTTGTTCAATTTACGTCGCTCCTATTTCAGATAGCGTATTGCGCTAAGCGGTATCTCAACGCTCATGAAATGACGAGTGAAATGCACTGTTGAACTTCTAGGGTAGGGCGAACAGAGACCCGATTAGATCATTTTACATTAAGGTTAATATAAGAATTCAGGAAAATTCTATCACATTTGTTCAATTTACGTCGCTCCTATTTCAGATAGCGTATTGGGCTAAGCGGCACCTCAAAGCGCAAGAAATGGCGAGTAAAATGCACTATTAAACTTCTAGGGTAGGACAAACAGAGACCCGATTAGATCATTTTATATTATGGTTAATTTAAGAATTCAGTGAAATTCTATCACATTTGTACAATTTACGTCGCTCCTATTTCAGATAGCGTACTGGGCTAAGCGGCATCTCAAAGCGCATGAAATGGCGAGTAAAATGCACTGTTAAACTTCCAGGATAAGGCAAACAGAGACCCGATTAGATCATTTTATATTACGGTTAATATAAGAATTCAGCGTAATTCTATCACATTTGTGCAACTTACGTCGCTCCTATTTCAGATAGCTTATTGGGCTAAGCGGCATCTCAAAGCGCATGAAATGACGAGTCAAATGCACTATTACACTTCTAGGGTAGGGCGAACAGAGACCCGATAAGATAATTTCACATTAAGGTTAATATAAGAATTCAGGGATATTCTATAACATTTGTTCAATTTACGTCGCTTCTATTTCAGATAGCGTATTGGGACAAGCGGCATCTCAAAGCGCATGAAATGACGAGTAAAATGCGCTATTAAACTTCTAGGGTAGGGCAAAGAGAGACCCGATTAGATCATTTTATATTATGGATAATTTAAGAATTCAGCGAAATTCTATCACATTTGTTCCATTTACGTCGCTCCTATTTCAGATAGCGTACTGGGCTAAGCGGCATCTCAAAGCGCATGAAATGGCGAGTAAAATGCACTATTAAACTTCTAGGGTAAGGCAAACAGAGACCCGATTAGATCATTTTACATTAATGTTAATATAAGAATTCAGCGAAATTCTATCACATTTGTTCAATTTACGTCGCTCCTATTTCAGATAGCGTATTGCGCTAAGCGGCATCTCAAAGCCCATGAAATGGCGAGTAAAATGCACTATTAAACTTCTAGGCTAGGGCGAAGAGAGACCCGATTAGATCATTTTACATTATGGTTATGAAAGAATTCAGCGAAATTCTATCACATTTGTTCAACTTACGTCGCTCCTATTTCAGATAGCGTACTAGGCTAGGCGGCATCTTAAAGCGCGTGGAATGGCGAGTAAAATGCGCTATTGAACTTCTATGATAGGGCAATCAGAGACCCGATTCGATCATTTTATATTTTGTTAAATATAATAATTCAGCGAAATTCTATCACATTTGTTCAACTTACGTCGCTACTATTTCAGAGAGCGTACTGTGCTAGGCGGCATCTTAAAGCGCGTGGAAGGGCGTGTGAAATGCACTATTAAACTTCTAGGGTAGGGCGAACAGAGACCCGATTAGATCATTTTATATTTTGATTAATATAAGAACTCAGCGAAATTCTATCACATTTGTTCAACTTACGACGCTCCTATTTCAGATAACGTATTGGGCTAAGCGGCATCTCAAAGCGCATGAAATGGTGAGTAAAATGCACTATTAAACTTCTAGGGTAGGGTAAACAGAGACCCGATTAGACCATTTTATATTATGGTTAATTTAGAATTCAGCAAAATTCTATCACATTTGTTCAATTTACGTCGCTCCTATTTCAGAGAGTGTACTGGGCTAGGCGGCTTCTTAAAGCGCGTGGAATGGCGAGTAAAATGCACTATTAACCTTCTATGATAGGGCAATCAGAGACCCGATTAGATCATTTAATATTTTGGTTAATATAAGAATTCAGCGAAATTCTATCACATTTGTTCAATTTACGTCGCTCCTATTTCAGATTGCGTATTGCGCTAAGCGGCATCTCAAAGCTCATGAAATGACGAGTGAAATGCACTATTGAACTTCTAGGGTAGGGCGAACAGAGACCCGATTAGATCATTTTACATTAAGGTTAATATAAGAATTCAGGAAAATTCTATCACATTTGTTCAATTTACGTCGCTCCTATTTCAGATAGCGTATTGGGCTAAGCGGCATCTTAAAGCGCGTGGAATGGCGAGTAAAATGCACTATTAAACTTCTATGATAGGGCAATCAGAGACCCGATTCGATCATTTTATATTTTGGTAAATATAATAATTCAGCGAAATTCTATCACACTTCTTCAACTTACGTCGCTACTATTTCAGAGAGCGTACTGTGCTAGGCGGCATCTTAAAGCGCGTTGAAGGGCGAGTGAAATGCACTATTAAACTTCTAGGGTAGGGCGAACAGAGACCCGATTAGATCATTTTATATTTTGATTAATATAAGAATTCAGCGAAATTCTATCACATTTGTTCAACTTACGACGCTCCTATTTCAGATAACGTATTGGGCTAAGCGGCATCTCAAAGCGCATGAAATGGTGAGTAAAATGCACTATTAAACTTCTAGGGTAGGGTAAACAGAGACCCGATTAGACCATTTTATATTATGGTTAATTTAGAATTCAGCAAAATTCTATCACATTTGTTCAATTTACGTCGCTCCTATTTCAGAGAGCGTACTGGGCTAGGCGGCATCTTAAAGTGCGTGGAATGGCGAATAAAAGCACTATTAAACTTCTATGATAGGGCAATCAGAGACCCGATTAGATCATTTTACATTAAGGTTAATATAAGAATTCAGGGAAATTCTATCACATTTGTTCAATTTACGTCGCTCCTATTTCAGATAGCGTATTGGGCTAAGCGGCATCTTAAAGCGCGTGGAATGGCGAGTAAAATGCACTATTAAACTTCTATGATAGGGCAATCAGAGACCCGATTCGATCATTTTATATTTTGGTAAATATAATAATTCAGCGAAATTCTATCACACTTCTTCAACTTACGTCGCTACTATTTCAGAGAGTGTACTGGGGTAGGCGGCTTCTTAAAGCGCGTGGAATGGCGAGGAAAATGCACCATTAACCTTCTATGATAGGGCAATCAGAGACCCGATTAGATCATTTAATATTTTGGTTAATATAAGAATTCAGCGAAATTCTATCACATTTGTACAATTTACGTCGCTCCTATTTCAGATAGCGTACTGGGCTAAGCGGCATCTCAAAGCGCATGAAATGGCGAGTAAAATGCACTGTTAAACTTCCAGGATAAGGCAAACAGAGACCCGATTAGA
The DNA here is from genome assembly GCA_916610135.2 of Macropis europaea. Classification (NCBI taxonomy): domain Eukaryota; kingdom Metazoa; phylum Arthropoda; class Insecta; order Hymenoptera; family Melittidae; genus Macropis; species Macropis europaea. Next base: position 168,345 of record CAKAJE020000513.1, on the reverse strand, counting down.
TCATTTTATATTACGGTTAATATAAGAATTCAGCGTAATTCTATCACATTTGTGCAACTTACGTCGCTCCTATTTCAGATAGCTTATTGGGCTAAGCGGCATCTCAAAGCGCATGAAATGACGAGTCAAATGCACTATTACACTTCTAGGGTAGGGCGAACAGAGACCCGATAAGATAATTTCACATTAAGGTTAATATAAGAATTCAGGGATATTCTATAACATTTGTTCAATTTACGTCGCTTCTATTTCAGATAGCGTATTGGGACAAGCGGCATCTCAAAGCGCATGAAATGACGAGTAAAATGCGCTATTAAACTTCAAGGGTAGGGCAAAGAGAGACCCGATTAGATCATTTTATATTATGGATAATTTAAGAATTCAGCGAAATTCTATCACATTTGTTCCATTTACGTCGCTCCTATTTCAGATAGCGTACTGGGCTAAGCGGCATCTCAAAGCGCATGAAATGGCGAGTAAAATGCACTATTAAACTTCTAGGGTAAGGCAAACAGAGACCCGATTAGATCATTTTACATTAATGTTAATATAAGAATTCAGCGAAATTCTATCACATTTGTTCAATTTACGTCGCTCCTATTTCAGATAGCGTATTGCGCTAAGCGGTATCTCAAAGCCCATGAAATGGCGAGTAAAATGCACTATTAAACTTCTAGGCTAGGGCGAAGAGAGACCCGATTAGATCATTTTACATTATGGTTATGAAAGAATTCAGCGAAATTCTATCACATTTGTTCAACTTACGTCGCTCCTATTTCAGATAGCGTACTAGGCTAGGCGGCATCTTAAAGCGCGTGGAATGGCGAGTAAAATGCGCTATTGAACTTCTATGATAGGGCAATCAGAGACCCGATTCGATCATTTTATATTTTGGTAAATATAATAATTCAGCGAAATTCTATCACATTTGTTCAACTTACGTCGCTACTATTTCAGAGAGCGTACTGTGCTAGGCGGCATCTTAAAGCGCGTGGAAGGGCGTGTGAAATACACTATTAAACTTCTAGGGTAGGGCGAACAGAGACCCGATTAGATCATTTTATATTTTGATTAATATAAGAACTCAGCGAAATTCTATCACATTTGTTCAACTTACGACGCTCCTATTTCAGATAACGTATTGGGCTAAGCGGCATCTCAAAGCGCATGAAATGGTGAGTAAAATGCACTATTAAACTTCTAGGGTAGGGTAAACAGAGACCCGATTAGACCATTTTATATTATGGTTAATTTAGAATTCAGCAAAATTCTATCACATTTGTTCAATTTACGTCGCTCCTATTTCAGAGAGTGTACTGGGCTAGGCGGCTTCTTAAAGCGCGTGGAATGGCGAGTAAAATGCACTATTAACCTTCTATGATAGGGCAATCAGAGACCCGATTAGATCATTTAATATTTTGGTTAATATAAGAATTCAGCGAAATTCTATCACATTTGTTCAATTTACGTCGCTCCTATTTCAGATTGCGTATTGCGCTAAGCGGCATCTCAAAGCTCATGAAATGAGGAGTGAAATGCACTATTGAACTTCTAGGGTAGGGCGAACAGAGACCCGATTAGATCATTTTACATTAAGGTTAATATAAGAATTCAGGAAAATTCTATCACATTTGTTCAATTTACGTCGCTCCTATTTCAGATAGCGTATTGGGCTAAGCGGCATCTTAAAGCGCGTGGAATGGCGAGTAAAATGCACTATTAAACTTCTATGATAGGGCAATCAGAGACCCGATTCGATCATTTTATATTTTGGTAAATATAATAATTCAGCGAAATTCTATCACACTTCTTCAACTTACGTCGCTACTATTTCAGAGAGCGTACTGTGCTAGGCGGCATCTTAAAGCGCGTTGAAGGGCGAGTGAAATGCACTATTAAACTTCTAGGGTAGGGCGAACAGAGACCCGATTAGATCATTTTATATTTTGATTAATATAAGAATTCAGCGAAATTCTATCACATTTGTTCAACTTACGACGCTCCTATTTCAGATAACGTATTGGGCTAAGCGGCATCTCAAAGCGCATGAAATGGTGAGTAAAATGCACTATTAAACTTCTAGGGTAGGGTAAACAGAGACCCGATTAGACCATTTTATATTATGGTTAATTTAGAATTCAGCAAAATTCTATCACATTTGTTCAATTTACGTCGCTCCTATTTCAGAGAGCGTACTGGGCTAGGCGGCATCTTAAAGTGCGTGGAATGGCGAATAAAAGCACTATTAAACTTCTATGATAGGGCAATCAGAGACCCGATTAGATCATTTTACATTAAGGTTAATATAAGAATTCAGGGAAATTCTATCACATTTGTTCAATTTACGTCGCTCCTATTTCAGATAGCGTATTGGGCTAAGCGGCATCTTAAAGCGCGTGGAATGGCGAGTAAAATGCACTATTAAACTTCTATGATAGGGCAATCAGAGACCCGATTCGATCATTTTATATTTTGGTAAATATAATAATTCAGCGAAATTCTATCACACTTCTTCAACTTACGTCGCTACTATTTCAGAGAGTGTACTGGGGTAGGCGGCTTCTTAAAGCGCGTGGAATGGCGAGGAAAATGCACCATTAACCTTCTATGATAGGGCAATCAGAGACCCGATTAGATCATTTAATATTTTGGTTAATATAAGAATTCAGCGAAATTCTATCACATTTGTTCAATTTACGTCGCTCCTATTTCAGATTGCGTATTGCGCTAAGCGGCATCTCAAAGCTCATGAAATGGCGAGTGAAATGCACTATTGAACTTCTAGGGTAGGGCGAACAGAGACCCGATTAGATCATTTTACATTAAGGTTAATATAAGAATTCAGGAAAATTCTATCACATTTGTTCAATTTACGTCGCTCCTATTTCAGATAGCGTATTGGGCTAAGCGGCATCTCAAAGCGCATGAAATGGCGAGTAAAATGCACTAGTAAACTTCTAGGGTAGGGCAAACAGAGACCCGATTAGATCATTTTATGTTATGGTTAATTTAAGAATTCAGCAAAATTCTTTCACATTTGTTCAATTTACGTCGCTCCTATTTCAGATAGCGTATTGGGCTAAGCGGCATCTCAAAGCGCATGAAATGGCGAGTAAAATGCACTATTAAACTTCTAGGGTAAGGCAAACAGAGACCCGATTAGATCATTTTACATTAATGTTAATATAAGAATTCAGCGAAATTCTATCACATTTGTTCAATTTACGTCGCTCCTATTTCAGATAGCGTATTGCGCTAAGCGGTATCTCAAAGCCCATGAAATGGCGAGTAAAATGCACTATTAAACTTCTAGGGTAGGGCAAACAGAGACCCGATTAGATCATTTTATATTATGGTTAATTTAAGAATTCAGCAAAATTCTTTCACATTTGTTCAATTTACGTCGCTCCTATTTCAGACAGCTTATTGGGCTAAGCGGCATCTCAAAGCGCATGAAATTACGAGTGAAATGCACTACTAAACTTCTATGATAGGGCAAACAGAGACCCGATTAGATCATTTTACATTATGGTTAATTTAAGAATTCAGCGAAATTCTATCACATTTGTTCAATTTACGTCGCTCCTATTTCAGATAGCGTACTGGGCTAGGCGGCAACTTAAAGCGCGTGGAATGTCGAGTAAAATGCACTATCAAACTTCTATGATAGGGCAATCAGAGACCCGATTAGATCATTTTATGTTTTGGTTAATATAAGAATTCAGCGAAATTCTGTCACATTTGTTCAATTTACGTCGCTCCTATTTCAGATAGCGTATTGGGCTAAGCGGCATCTTAAAGCGCGTGGAATGGCGAGTAAAATGCACTATTAAACTTCTATGATAGGGCAATCAGAGACCCGATTCGATCATTTTATATTTTGGTAAATATAATAATTCAGCGAAATTCTATCACACTTCTTCAACTTACGTCGCTACTATTTCAGAGAGTGTACTGGGGTAGGCGGCTTCTTAAAGCGCGTGGAATGGCGAGGAAAATGCACCATTAACCTTCTATGATAGGGCAATCAGAGACCCGATTAGATCATTTAATATTTTGGTTAATATAAGAATTCAGCGAAATTCTATCACATTTGTTCAATTTACGTCGCTCCTATTTCAGATTGCGTATTGCGCTAAGCGGCATCTCAAAGCTCATGAAATGGCGAGTGAAATGCACTATTGAACTTCTAGGGTAGGGCGAACAGAGACCCGATTAGATCATTTTACATTAAGGTTAATATAAGAATTCAGGAAAATTCTATCACATTTGTTCAATTTACGTCGCTCCTATTTCAGATAGCGTATTGGGCTAAGCGGCATCTCAAAGCGCATGAAATGGCGAGTAAAATGCACTAGTAAACTTCTAGGGTAGGGCAAACAGAGACCCGATTAGATCATTTTATGTTATGGTTAATTTAAGAATTCAGCAAAATTCTTTCACATTTGTTCAATTTACGTCGCTCCTATTTCAGATAGCGTATTGTGCTAAGCGGCATCTCAAAGCGCATGAAATGGCGAGTAAAATGCACTATTAAACTTCTAGGGTAAGGCAAACAGAGACCCGATTAGATCATTTTACATTAATGTTAATATAAGAATTCAGCGAAATTCTATCACATTTGTTCAATTTACGTCGCTCCTATTTCAGATAGCGTATTGGGCTAAGCGGTATCTCAAAGCCCATGAAATGGCGAGTAAAATGCACTATTAAACTTCTAGGGTAGGGCAAACAGAGACCCGATTAGATCATTTTATATTATGGTTAATTTAAGAATTCAGCAAAATTCTTTCACATTTGTTCAATTTACGTCGCTCCTATTTCAGATAGCTTATTGGGCTAAGCGGCATCTCAAAGCGCATGAAATTACGAGTGAAATGCACTACTAAACTTCTATGATAGGGCAAACAGAGACCCGATTAGATCATTTTACATTATGGTTAATTTAAGAATTCAGCGAAATTCTATCACATTTGTTCAATTTACGTCGCTCCTATTTCAGATAGCGTACTGGGCTAGGCGGCAACTTAAAGCGCGTGGAATGTCGAGTAAAATGCACTATCAAACTTCTATGATAGGGCAATCAGAGACCCGATTAGATCATTTTATGTTTTGGTTAATATAAGAATTCAGCGAAATTCTGTCACATTTGTTCAATTTACGTCGCTCCTATTTCAGATAGCGTATTGGGCTATGCGGCATCTTAAAGTGCATGAAATGGCAAGTAAAATGCACTATTAAACTTCTATGCTAGGGCAATCAGAGTCCCGATTAGATCATTTTATATTTTGGTTAATATAAGAATTCAGCGAAATTCTATCACATTTGTTCAATTTACGTCGCTCCTATTTCAGATAGCGTATTGGGCTAAGCGGCATCTCAAAGCGCATGAAATGGCGAGTAAAATGTACTAGATAAACTTCTAGGGTAGGGCAATCAGAGACCCGATTAGATCATTTTATATTATGGTTAATTTAAGAATTCAGCAAAATTCTATCACATTTGTTCAATTTACGTCGTTCCTATTTCAGATAGCGTACTGGGCTAGGCGGCATCTTAAAGCGCGTGGAATGGCGAGTAAAATTAACTATTAAACTTCTATGATAGGGCAATCAGAGACCCGATTAGATCAGTTTATATTTTGGTTAATATAAAAATTCAGCGAAATTCTATCACAATTGTTCAATTTACGTCGCTCCTATTTCAGATAGCGTATTTGGCTAAGCGGCACCTCAAAGCGCATGAGATGCCGAGTATAATGCACTATTAAACTTCGAGGGTAGGGCAATCAGAGACCCGATTAGATTATTTTATATTATGGTTAATTTAAGAATTCAGCAAAATTCTATCACATTTGTTCAATTTACGTCGTTCCTATTTCAGATAGCATACTGGGCTAGGCGGCATCTTAAAGCGCTCGGAATGGCGAGTAAAATGCACTGTTAAACTTCTATGATAGGGCAATCAGAGACCCGATTAGATCATTTAATATAATGGTTAATTTAAGAATTCAGCAAAATTCTATTACATTTGGTCAATTTACGTCGCTCCTATTTCAGATAGCTTATTGGGCTAAGCGGCATCTCAAACCGCATGAAATGACGAGTGAAATGCACTATTAAACTTCTAGGGTAGGGCGAACAAAGACCCGATTAGATCATTTTACATTAAGGTTAATATAAGAATTCAGCGAAATTCTATCACATTTGTTCAATTTACGTCGCTCCTATTTCAGATAGCGTACTGGGCTAGGCGGCAACTTAAAGCGCGTGGAATGTCGAGTAAAATGCACTATCAAACTTCTATGATAGGGCAATCAGAGACCCGATTACATCATTTAATATTTTGGTTAATATAAGAATTCAGCGAAATTCTATCACATTTGTTCAATTTACGTCGCTCCTATTTCAGATTGCGTATTGCGCTAAGCGGCATCTCAAAGCTCATGAAATGGCGAGTGAAATGCACTATTGAACTTCTAGGGTAGGGCGAACAGAGACCCGATTAGATCATTTTACATTAAGGTTAATGTAAGAATTCAGGAAAATTCTATCACATTTGTTCAATTTACGTCGCTCCTATTTCAGATAGCGTATTGGGCTAAGCGGCATCTCAAAGCGCATGAAATGGCGAGTAAAATGTACTAGATAAACTTCTAGGGTAGGGCAATCAGAGACCCGATTAGATCATTTTATATTATGGTTAATTTAAGAATTCAGCAAAATTCTATCACATTTGTTCAATTTACGTCGTTCCTATTTCAGATAGCGTACTGGGCTAGGCGGCATCTTAAAGCGCGTGGAATGGCGAGTAAAATTAACTATTAAACTTCTATGATAGGGCAATCAGAGACCCGATTAGATCAGTTTATATTTTGGTTAATATAAAAATTCAGCGAAATTCTATCACAATTGTTCAATTTACGTCGCTCCTATTTCAGATAGCGTATTTGGCTAAGCGGCACCTCAAAGCGCATGAGATGCCGAGTATAATGCACTATTAAACTTCGAGGGTAGGGCAATCAGAGACCCGATTAGATTATTTTATATTATGGTTAATTTAAGAATTCAGCAAAATTCTATCACATTTGTTCAATTTACGTCGTTCCTATTTCAGATAGCATACTGGGCTAGGCGGCATCTTAAAGCGCTCGGAATGGCGAGTAAAATGCACTGTTAAACTTCTATGATAGGGCAATCAGAGACCCGATTAGATCATTTAATATAATGGTTAATTTAAGAATTCAGCAAAATTCTATTACATTTGGTCAATTTACGTCGCTCCTATTTCAGATAGCTTATTGGGCTAAGCGGCATCTCAAACCGCATGAAATGACGAGTGAAATGCACTATTAAACTTCTAGGGTAGGGCGAACAAAGACCCGATTAGATCATTTTACATTAAGGTTAATATAAGAATTCAGCGAAATTCTATCACATTTGTTCAATTTACGTCGCTCCTATTTCAGATAGCGTACTGGGCTAGGCGGCAACTTAAAGCGCGTGGAATGTCGAGTAAAATGCACTATCAAACTTCTATGATAGGGCAATCAGAGACCCGATTACATCATTTAATATTTTGGTTAATATAAGAATTCAGCGAAATTCTATCACATTTGTTCAATTTACGTCGCTCCTATTTCAGATTGCGTATTGCGCTAAGCGGCATCTCAAAGCTCATGAAATGGCGAGTGAAATGCACTATTGAACTTCTAGGGTAGGGCGAACAGAGACCCGATTAGATCATTTTACATTAAGGTTAATATAAGAATTCAGGAAAATTCTATCACATTTGTTCAATTTACGTCGCTCCTATTTCAGATAGCGTATTGGGCTAAGCGGCATCTCAAAGCGCATGAAATGGCCAGTAAAATGCACTAGTAAACTTCTAGGGTAGGGCAAACAGAGACCCGATTAGATCATTTTATGTTATGGTTAATTTAAGAATTCAGCAAAATTCTTTCACATTTGTTCAATTTACGTCGCTCCTATTTCAGATAGCGTACTGGGCTAGGCGGCATCTTAAAACGCGTGGAATGGCGAGTAAAATTAACTATTAAACTTCTATGATAGGGCAATCAGAGACCCGATTAGATCAGTTTATATTTTGGTTAATATAAAAATTCAGCGAAATTCTATCACAATTGTTCAATTTACGTCGCTCCTATTTCAGATAGCGTATTTGGCTAAGCGGCACATCAAAGCGCATGAGATGCCGAGTAAAATGCACTATTAAACTTCGAGGGTAGGGCAATCAGAGACCCGATTAGATTATTTTATATTATGGTTAGTTTAAGAATTCAGCAAAATTCTATCACATTTGTTCAATTTACGTCGTTCCTATGCCCGATGACGTACTAGACTAGGCGGCATCTTAAAGCGCGTGGAATGGCGAGTAAAATGAACTATAAAACTTCTGTGATAGGGCAATCAGAGACCCGATTAGATCATTTTATATTTTGGTTAATATGAGAATTCAGCGAAATTCTATCACATTTGTTCAATTTACGTCGCTCCTATTTCAGATAGCGTATTGGGAGAAGCGGCATCTCAAAGCGCATGAAATGGCGAGTAAAATGCACTATTAAACTTCTAGGGTAGGGCAAACAGAGACCCGATTAGATCATTTTATATTATGGTTAATTTAATAATTCAGCTAAATTCTATCACATTTGTTCAATTTACATCGTTCCTGTTTCTGATAGCGAACTGTGCTAGGCGGCACCTTAAAGCGCATGAAATGGCGAGTAAAATGCACTATTAAACTTCTCGGGTAAGGCAAACAGAGACCCGATTAGATCATTTCACAGTATGGTTAATAAAAGAATTCAGCGTAATTCTATCACATTTGTTCAATTTACGTCGCTCCTATTTCAGATGGCGTATTGGGCTTAGCGGCATCCCAAAGCGCAAGAAATGGCGAGTAAAATGCACTATTAAACTTCTAGGGTAAGGCAAACAGAGACCCGATTAGATCATTTTATATTACGGTTAATATAAGAATTCAGCAAAATTCTTTCACATTTGTTCAATTTACGTCGCTCCTATTTCAGATAGCTTATTGAGCTAAGCGGCATCTCAAAGCGCATGAAATGACGAGTGAAATATACTGTTGAACTTCTAGGGTAGGGCGAACATAGACCCGATTAGATCATTTTACATTAAGGTTAATATAAGAATTCAGCAAAATTCTATAACATTTGTTCAATTTACGTCGCTCATATTTCAGATAGCGTATTGGGCTAAGCGGCACCTCAAAGCGCAAGAAATGGCGAGTAAGATGCACTATTATACTTCTAGGGTAGGGCAAACAGAGACCCGATTAGATCATTTTATATTATGGTTAATTTAAGAATTCAGTGAAATTCTATCACATTTGTGCAACTTACGTCGCTCCTATTTCAGATAGCTTATTGGGCTAAGCGGCATCTCAAAGCGCATGAAATGACGAGTCAAATGCACTATTACACTTCTAGGGTAGGGCGAACAGAGACCCGATAAGATCATTTCACATTAAGGTTAATATAAGAATTCAGGGATATTCTATAACATTTGTTCAATTTACGTCGCTTCTATTTCAGATAGCGTATTGGGACAAGCGGCATCTCAAAGCGCATGAAATGACGAGTAAAATGCGCTATTAAACTTCTATGATAGGGCAATCAGAGACCCGATTAGGTCATTTTATATTTTGATTAATATAAGAATTCACCGAAATTCTATCACATTTGTTCAATTTACGTCGCTCCTATTTCAGACAGCTTATTGGGCTAAGCGGCATCTCAAAGCGCATGAAATGACGAGTGAAATGCACTAATAAACTTCTAGGGTAGGCCGAACAAAGACACGATTAGATCATTTTAGATTAAGTTTAATATAAGGATTCAGCGAAATTCTATCACATTTGTTCAATTTACGTCGCTCCTATTTCAGATAGTGTATTGGGCTTAGCGGCATCCCAAAGCTCAAGAAATGGCGAGTAAAATGCACTATAAAACTTCTAGGGTAGGGCAAACAGAGACCCGATTAGATCATTTTATATTATGGTTAATTTAAGAATTCAGTGAAATTCTACCACTTTTGTTCAATTTACGTCGCTCCTATTTCAGATAGCGTATTGTGCTAAGCGGCATCTCAAAGCGCATGAAATGGCGAGTACAATGCACTATTAAACTTCTGGGGTAAGGCAAACAGAGACCCGATTAGATCATTTTAACTTATGGTTAATTTAAGAATTCAGCGAAATTCTATCACATTTGTTCAATTTACGTCGCTCCTATTTCAGATAGCGCATTGGGCTAAGCGGCATCTCAAAGCGCATGAAATGGCGAGTAAAATGCACTATTAAACTTCTAGGGTAAGGCAAACAGAGACCCAATTAGATCATTTTATATTTTGGTTAATATAAGAATTCAGCGAAATTCTATCACATTTGTTCAATTTACGTCGCTCCTATTTCAGATAGCGTATTGGGCTAAGGGGCATCTCAACGCGCATGATATGGCGAGTAAAATGCAATATTACACTTCTAGGGTAGGGCAAACAGAGACCCGATTAGATCATTTTATATTATGGTTAATATAAGAATTCAGTGAAATTCTATCACATTTGTTCAATTTACATCGTTCCTGTTTCAGATAGCGAACTGTGCTAGGCGGCACCTTAAAGCGCATGAAATGGCGAGTAAAATGCACTATTAAACTTCTAGGGTAAGGCAAACAGAGACCCGATTAGATCATTTCACAGTATGGTTAATAAAAGAATTCAGCGAAATTCTATCACATTTGTTCAATTTACGTCGCTCCTATTTCAGATGGCGTATTGGGCTTAGCGGCATCCCAAAGCGCAAGAAATGGCGAGTAAAATGCACTATTAAACTTCTAGGGTAAGGCAAACAGAGACCCGATTAGATCATTTTATATTACGGTTAATATAAGAATTCAGTGAAATTCTAACACATTTGTTCAATTTACGTCGCTCCTATTTCAGATAGCGTACTGGGCTATGCGGCATCTTAAAGCGCGTGGAATGGCGAGTAAAATGCACTATTAAAGTTCTAGGGTAGGGCAAACAGAGACCCGATTAGATCATTTTATATTATGGTTAATTTAAGAATTCAGAAAAATTCTATCACATTTGTTCAATTTACGTCGTTCCTATTTCAGATAGCGTATTGGTCTATGCGGCATCTCAAAGCGCATGAAATGTCGAGTAAAATGCACTATTAAACTTCTAGGGTAGGGCAAACAGAGACCCGATTAGATCATTTTATATTACGGTTAATATAAGAATTCAGCGTAATTCTATCACATTTGTTCAACTTACGTCGCTCCTATTTCAGATAGCGTACTGGGCTAGGCGGAATCTCAAAGCGCGTGGAAGGGCGAGTAAAATGCACTACTAAACTTCTATGATAGGGCAATCAGAGACCCGATTAGATCATTTTATATTTTGGTTAATATAAGAATTCAGCGAAATTCTCTCACATTTGTTCAATTTACGTCGTTCCTATTTCAGATACCGTATTGGGCTAAGCGGCATCTCAAAGCGCATGAAATGGCGAGTAAAATGCACTATTAAACTTCTAGGGTAAGGCAAACAGAGACCCGATTAGATCATTTTATATTACGGTTAATATAAGAATTCAGCGTAATTCTATCACATTTGTTCAACTTACGTTGTTCCTATTTCAGCTAGCGTACTGGGCGAGGCGGCATCTTAAAACGCGAGGAATGGCGAGTAAAATGCACTATTAAACGTCTAGGCTAGGGCGAACAGAGACCCGATTAGATCATTTTAAATTATGGTTCATAAAAGAATTCAGCGAAATTCTATCACACCTGTTCAATTTACATCGCTCCTATTTCAGATAGCGTATTGGGCTAAGCGGCATCTCAAAGCTCATGAAATGACGAGTAAAATGCACTATTAAACTTCTAGGGTAGGGCAAACAGAGACCCGATTAGATCACTTTATATTATGGTTAATTTAAGAATTCAGCAAAATTCTTTCACATTTGTTCAATTTACGTCGCTCCTATTTCAGATAGCGTATTGGGCTAAGCGGCATCTCAAAGCGCATGAAATGGCGAGTAAAATGCACTATTAAACTTCTAGGGTAAGGCAAACAGAGACCCGATTAGATCATTTTACATTAATGTTGAATATAAGAATTCAGCGAAATTCTATCACATTTGTTCAATTTACGTCGCTCCTATTTCAGATAGCGTATTGCGCTAAGCGGTATCTCAAAGCTCATGAAATGACGAGTGAAATGCACTGTTGAACTTCTAGGGTAGGGCGAACAGAGACCCGATTAGATCATTTTACATTAAGGTTAATATAAGAATTCAGGAAAATTCTATCACATTTGTTCAATTTACGTCGCTCCTATTTCAGATAGCGTATTGGGCTAAGCGGCATCTCAAAGCGCATGAAATGGCGAGAAAAATGCACTATTAAACTTCTAGGGTAGGGCAAACAGAGACCCGATTAGATCATTTTATATTATGGTTAATTTAAGAATTCAGCAAAATTCTATCACATTTGTTCAATTTACGTCGCTCCTATTTCAGATAGCTTATTGAGCTAAGCGGCATCTCAAAGCGCATGAAATGACGAGTGAAATATACTGTTGAACTTCTAGGGTAGGGCGATCAGAGACCCGATTAGATCATTTTACATTAAGGTTAATATAAGAATTCAGCGAAATTCTATAACATTTGTTCAATTTACGTCGCTCATATTTCAGATAGCGTATTGGGCTAAGCGGCACCTCAAAGCGCAAGAAATGGCGAGTAAGATGCACTATTATACTTCTAGGGTAGGGCAAACAGAGACCCGATTAGATCATTTTATATTATGGTTAATTTAAGAATTCCGTGAAATTCTATCACATTTGTACAATTTACGTCGCTCCTATTTCAGATAGCGTACTGGGCTAAGCGGCATCTCAAAGCGCATGAAATGGCGAGTAAAATGCACTGTTAAACTTCCAGGATAAGGCAAACAGAGACCCGATTAGATCATTTTATATTACGGTTAATATAAGAATTCAGCGTAATTCTATCACATTTGTGCAACTTACGTCGCTCCTATTTCAGATAGCTTATTGGGCTATGCGGCATCTCAAAGCGCATGAAATGACGAGTCAAATGCACTATTACACTTCTAGGGTAGGGCGAACAGAGACCCGATAAGATCATTTCACATTAAGGTTAATATAAGAATTCAGGGATATTCTATAACATTTGTTCAATTTACGTCGCTTCTATTTCAGATAGCGTATTGGGACAAGCGGCATCTCAAAGCGCATGAAATGACGAGTAAAATGGGCTATTAAACTTCTATGATAGGGCAATCAGAGACCCGATTAGGTCATTTTATATTTTGATTAATATAAGAATTCACCGAAATTCTATCACATTTGTTCAATTTACGTCGCTCCTATTTCAGACAGCTTATTGGGCTAAGCGGCATCTCAAAGCGCATGAAATGACGAGTGAAATGCACTAATAAACTTCTAGGGTAGGCCGAACAAAGACACGATTAGATCATTTTAGATTAAGTTTAATATAAGGATTCAGCGAAATTCTATCACATTTGTTCAATTTACGTCGCTCCTATTTCAGATAGCGTATTGGGCTTAGCGGCATCCCAAAGCTCAAGAAATGGCGAGTAAAATGCACTATAAAACTTCTAGGGTAGGGCAAACAGAGACCCGATTAGATCATTTCATATTATGGTTAATTTAAGAATTCAGTGAAATTCTACCACTTTTGTTCAATTTACGTCGCTCCTATTTCAGATAGCGTATTGTGCTAAGCGGCATCTCAAAGCGCATGAAATGGCGAGTACAATGCACTATTAAACTTCTGGGGTAAGGCAAACAGAGACCCGATTAGATCATTTTATATTACGGTTAATATAAGAATTCAGAGTAATTCTATCACATTTGTTCAATTTACGTCGCCCCTATTTCAGATACCGTATTGGGCTAAGCGGCATCTCAAAGCGCATGAAATGGCGAGTAAAATGCACTATTAAACTTCTATGATAGGGCTATCAGAGACCCGATTAGATCATTTTATATTTTGGTTAATATAAGAATTCGGTGAAATTCTAACACATTTGTTCAATTTACGTCGCTCCTATTTCAGATAGCGTACTGGGCTATGCGGCATCTTAAAGCGCGTGGAATGGCGAGTAAAATGCACTATTAAAGTTCAAGGGTAGGGCAAACAGAGACCCGATTAGATCATTTTATATTATGGTTAATTTAAGAATTCAGAAAAATTCTATCACATTTGTTCAATTTACGTCGTTCCTATTTCAGATAGCGTATTGGTCTATGCGGCATCTCAAAGCGCATGAAATGTCGAGTAAAATGCACTATTAAACTTCTAGGGTAGGGCAAACAGAGACCCGATTAGATCATTTTATATTACGGTTAATATAAGAATTCAGCGTAATTCTATCACATTTGTTCAACTTACGTCGCTCCTATTTCAGATAGCGTACTGGGCTAGGCGGAATCTCAAAGCGCGTGGAAGGGCGAGTAAAATGCACTACTAAACTTCTATGATAGGGCAATCAGAGACCCGATTAGATCATTTTATATTTTGGTTAATATAAGAATTCAGCGAAATTCTCTCACATTTGTTCAATTTACGTCGTTCCTATTTCAGATAGCGTATTGGGCTAAGCGGCATCTCAAAGCGCATGAAATGGCGAGTAAAATGCACTATTAAACTTCTAGGGTAAGGCAAACAGAGACCCGATTAGATCATTTTATATTACGGTTAATATAAGAATTCAGCGTAATTCTATCACATTTGTTCAACTTACGTTGTTCCTATTTCAGCTAGCGTACTGGGCTAGGCGGCATCTTAAAACGCGAGGAATGGCGAGTAAAATGCACTATTAAACGTCTAGGCTAGGGCGAACAGAGACCCGATTAGATCATTTTAAATTATGGTTCATAAAAGAATTCAGCGAAATTCTATCACACCTGTTCAATTTACATCGCTCCTATTTCAGATAGCGTATTGGGCTAAGCGGCATCTCAAAGCTCATGAAATGACGAGTAAAATGCACTATTAAACTTCTAGGGTAGGGCAAACAGAGACCCGATTAGATCACTTTATATTATGGTTAATTTAAGAATTCAGCAAAATTCTTTCACATTTGTTCAATTTACGTCGCTCCTATTTCAGATAGCGTATTGGGCTAAGCGGCATCTCAAAGCGCATGAAATGGCGAGTAAAATGCACTATTAAACTTCTAGGGTAAGGCAAACAGAGACCCGATTAGATCATTTTACATTAATGTTGGATATAAGAATTCAGCGAAATTCTATCACATTTGTTCAATTTACGTCGCTCCTATTTCAGATAGCGTATTGCGCTAAGCGGTATCTCAAAGCTCATGAAATGACGAGTGAAATGCACTGTTGAACTTCTAGGGTAGGGCGAACAGAGACCCGATTAGATCATTTTACATTAAGGTTAATATAAGAATTCAGGAAAATTCTATCACATTTGTTCAATTTACGTCGCTCCTATTTCAGATAGCGTATTGGGCTAAGCGGCATCTCAAAGCGCATGAAATGGCGAGAAAAATGCACTATTAAACTTCTAGGGTAGGGCAAACAGAGACCCGATTAGATCATTTTATATTATGGTTAATTTAAGAATTCAGCAAAATTCTATCACATTTGTTCAATTTACGTCGCTCCTATTTCAGATAGCTTATTGAGCTAAGCGGCATCTCAAAGCGCATGAAATGACGAGTGAAATATACTGTTGAACTTCTAGGGTAGGGCGATCAGAGACCCGATTAGATCATTTTACATTAAGGTTAATATAAGACTTCAGCGAAATTCTATAACATTTGTTCAATTTACGTCGCTCATATTTCAGATAGCGTATTGGGCTAAGCGGCACCTCAAAGCGCAAGAAATGGCGAGTAAGATGCACTATTATACTTCTAGGGTAGGGCAAACAGAGACCCGATTAGATCATTTTATATTATGGTTAATTTAAGAATTCCGTGAAATTCTATCACATTTGTACAATTTACGTCGCTCCTATTTCAGATAGCGTACTGGGCTAAGCGGCATCTCAAAGCGCATGAAATGGCGAGTAAAATGCACTGTTAAACTTCCAGGATAAGGCAAACAGAGACCCGATTAGATCATTTTATATTACGGTTAATATAAGAATTCAGCGTAATTCTATCACATTTGTGCAACTTACGTCGCTCCTATTTCAGATAGCTTATTGGGCTATGCGGCATCTCAAAGCGCATGAAATGACGAGTCAAATGCACTATTACACTTCTAGGGTAGGGCGAACAGAGACCCGATAAGATCATTTCACATTAAGGTTAATATAAGAATTCGGGGATATTCTATAACATTTGTTCAATTTACGTCGCTTCTATTTCAGATAGCGTATTGGGACAAGCGGCATCTCAAAGCGCATGAAATGACGAGTAAAATGGGCTATTAAACTTCTATGATAGGGCAATCAGAGACCCGATTAGGTCATTTTATATTTTGATTAATATAAGAATTCACCGAAATTCTATCACATTTGTTCAATTTACGTCGCTCCTATTTCAGACAGCTTATTGGGCTAAGCGGCATCTCAAGGCGCATGAAATGACGAGTGAAATGCACTAATAAACTTCTAGGGTAGGCCGAACAAAGACACGATTAGATCATTTTAGATTAAGTTTAATATAAGGATTCAGCGAAATTCTATCACATTTGTTCAATTTACGTCGCTCCTATTTCAGATAGCGTATTGGGCTTAGCGGCATCCCAAAGCTCAAGAAATGGCGAGTAAAATGCACTATAAAACTTCTAGGGTAGGGCAAACAGAGACCCGATTAGATCATTTTATATTATGGTTAATTTAAGAATTCAGTGAAATTCTACCACTTTTGTTCAATTTACGTCGCTCCTATTTCAGATAGCGTATTGTGCTAAGCGGCATCTCAAAGCGCATGAAATGGCGAGTACAATGCACTATTAAACTTCTGGGGTAAGGCAAACAGAGACCCGATTAGATCATTTTAACTTATGGTTAATTTAAGAATTCAGCGAAATTCTATCACATTTGTTCAATTTACGTCGCTCCTATTTCAGATAGCGCATTGGGCTAAGCGGCATCTCAAAGCGCATGAAATGGCGAGTAAAATGCACTATTAAACTTCTAGGGTAAGGCAAACAGAGACCCAATTAGATCATTTTATATTTTGGTTAATATAATAATTCAGCGAAATTCTATCACATTTGTTCAATTTACGTCGCTCCTATTTCAGATAGCGTATTGGGCTAAGGGGCATCTCAACGCGCATGATATGGCGAGTAAAATGCAATATTACACTTCTAGGGTAGGGCAAACAGAGACCCGATTAGATCATTTTATATTATGGTTAATTTAAGAATTCAGCAAAATTCTATCACATTTGTTCAATTTACGTCGTTCCTATGCCCGATGACGTACTAGACTAGGCGGCATCTTAAAGCGCGTGGAATGGCGAGTAAAATGAACTATAAAACTTCTATGATAGGGCAATCAGAGACCCGATTAGATCATTTTATATTTTGGTTAATATGAGAATTCAGCGAAATTCTATCACATTTGTTCAATTTACGTCGCTCCTATTTCAGATAGCGTATTGGGAGAAGCGGCATCTCAAAGCGCATGAAATGGCGAGTAAAATGCACTATTAAACTTCTAGGGTAGGGCAAACAGAGACCCGATTAGATCATTTTATATTATGGTTAATTTAATAATTCAGCTAAATTCTATCACATTTGTTCAATTTACATCGTTCCTGTTTCAGATAGCGAACTGTGCTAGGCGGCACCTTAAAGCGCATGAAATGGCGAGTAAAATGCACTATTAAACTTCTAGGGTAAGGCAAACAGAGACCCGATTAGATCATTTCACAGTATGGTTAATAAAAGAATTCAGCGAAATTCTATCACATTTGTTCAATTTACGTCGCTCCTATTTCAGATGGCGTATTGGGCTTAGCGGCATCCCAAAGCGCAAGAAATGGCGAGTAAAACGCACTATTAAACTTCTAGGGTAAGGCAAACAGAGACCCGATTAGATCATTTTATATTACGGTTAATATAAGAATTCAGAGTAATTCTATCACATTTGTTCAATTTACGTCGCCCCTATTTCAGATACCGTATTGGGCTAAGCGGCATCTCAAAGCGCATGAAATGGCGAGTAAAATGCACTATTAAACTTCTATGATAGGGCTATCAGAGACCCGATTAGATCATTTTATATTTTGGTTAATATAAGAATTCAGTGAAATTCTAACACATTTGTTCAATTTACGTCGCTCCTATTTCAGATAGCGTACTGGGCTATGCGGCATCTTAAAGCGCGTGGAATGGCGAGTAAAATGCACTATTAAAGTTCAAGGGTAGGGCAAACAGAGACCCGATTAGATCATTTTATATTATGGTTAATTTAAGAATTCAGAAAAATTCTATCACATTTGTTCAATTTACGTCGTTCCTATTTCAGATAGCGTATTGGTCTATGCGGCATCTCAAAGCGCATGAAATGTCGAGTAAAATGCACTATTAAACTTCTAGGGTAGGGCAAACAGAGACCCGATTAGATCATTTTATATTACGGTTAATATAAGAATGCAGCGTAATTCTATCACATTTGTTCAACTTACGTTGTTCCTATTTCAGCTAGCGTACTGGGCTAGGCGGCATCTTAAAACGCGAGGAATGGCGAGTAAAATGCACTATTAAACGTCTAGGCTAGGGCGAACAGAGACCCGATTAGATCATTTTAAATTATGGTTCATAAAAGAATTCAGCGAAATTCTATCACACCTGTTCAATTTACATCGCTCCTATTTCAGATAGCGTATTGGGCTAAGCGGCATCTCAAAGCTCATGAAATGACGAGTAAAATGCACTATTAAACTTCTAGGGTAGGGCAAACAGAGACCCGATTAGATCATTTTATATTATGGTTAATTTAAGAATTCAGCAAAATTCTTTCACATTTGTTCAATTTGCGTCGCTCCTATTTCAGATAGCGTATTGGGCTAAGCGGCATCTCAAAGCGCATGAAATGGCGAGTAAAATGCACTATTAAACTTCTAGGGTAAGGCAAACAGAGACCCGATTAGATCATTTTACATTAATGTTGAATATAAGAATTCAGCGAAATTCTATCACATTTGTTCAATTTACGTCGCTCCTATTTCAGATAGCGTATTGCGCTAAGCGGTATCTCAAAGCTCATGAAATGACGAGTGAAATGCACTGTTGAACTTCTAGGGTAGGGCGAACAGAGACCCGATTAGATCATTTTACATTAAGGTTAATATAAGAATTCAGGAAAATTCTATCACATTTGTTCAATTTACGTCGCTCCTATTTCAGATAGCGTATTGGGCTAAGCGGCATCTCAAAGCGCATGAAATGGCGAGTAAAATGCACTATTAAACTTCTAGGGTAGGGCAAACAGAGACCCGATTAGATCATTTTATATTATGGTTAATTTAAGAATTCAGCAAAATTCTTTCACATTTGTTCAATTTACGTCGCTCCTATTTCAGATAGCTTATTGAGCTAAGCGGCATCTCAAAGCGCATGAAATGACGAGTGAAATATACTGTTGAACTTCTAGGGTAGGGCGAACAGAGACCCGATTAGATCATTTTACATTAAGGTTAATATAAGAATTCAGCGAAATTCTATAACATTTGTTCAATTTACGTCGCTCATATTTCAGATAGCGTATTGGGCTAAGCGGCACCTCAAAGCGCAAGAAATGGCGAGTAAGATGCACTATTATACTTCTAGGGTAGGGCAAACAGAGACCCGATTAGATCATTTTATATTATGGTTAATTTAAGAATTCAGTGAAATTCTATCACATTTGTACAATTTACGTCGCTCCTATTTCAGATAGCGTACTGGGCTAAGCGGCATCTCAAAGCGCATGGAATGGCGAGTAAAATGCACTGTTAAACTTCCAGGATAAGGCAAACAGAGACCCGATTAGATCATTTTATATTACGGTTAATATAAGAATTCAGCGTAATTCTATCACATTTGTGCAACTTACGTCGCTCCTATTTCAGATAGCTTATTGGGCTAAGCGGCATCTCAAAGCGCATGAAATGACGAGTCAAATGCACTATTACACTTCTAGGGTAGGGCGAACAGAGACCCGATAAGATCATTTCACATTAAGGTTAATGTAAGAATTCAGGGATATTCTATAACATTTGTTCAATTTACGTCGCTTCTATTTCAGATAGCGTATTGGGACAAGCGGCATCTCAAAGCGCATGAAATGACGAGTAAAATGCGCTATTAAACTTCTATGATAGGGCAATCAGAGACCCGATTAGGTCATTTTATATTTTGATTAATATAAGAATTCACCGAAATTCTATCACATTTGTACAATTTACGTCGCTCCTATTTCAGACAGCTTATTGGGCTAAGCGGCATCTCAAAGCGCATGAAATGACGAGTGAAATGCACTAATAAACTTCTAGGGTAGGCCGAACAAAGACACGATTAGATCATTTTAGATTAAGTTTAATATAAGGATTCAGCGAAATTCTATCACATTTGTTCAATTTACGTCGCTCCTATTTCAGATAGCGTATTGGGCTTAGCGGCATCCCAAAGCTCAAGAAATGGCGAGTAAAATGCACTATAAAACTTCTAGGGTAGGGCAAACAGAGACCCGATTAGATCATTTTATATTATGGTTAATTTAAGAATTCAGTGAAATTCTACCACTTTTGTTCAATTTACGTCGCTCCTATTTCAGATAGCGTATTGTGCTAAGCGGCATCTCAAAGCGCATGAAATGGCGAGTACAATGCACTATTAAACTTCTGGGGTAAGGCAAACAGAGACCCGATTAGATCATTTTAACTTATGGTTAATTTAAGAATTCAGCGAAATTCTATCACATTTGTTCAATTTACGTCGCTCCTATTTCAGATAGCGCATTGGGCTAAGCGGCATCTCAAAGCGCATGAAATGGCGAGTAAAATGCACTATTAAACTTCTAGGGTAAGGCAAACAGAGACCCAATTAGATCATTTTATATTTTGGTTAATATAATAATTCAGCGAAATTCTATCACATTTGTTCAATTTACGTCGCTCCTATTTCAGATAGCGTATTGGGCTAAGGGGCATCTCAACGCGCATGATATGGCGAGTAAAATGCAATATTACACTTCTAGGGTAGGGCAAACAGAGACCCGATTAGATCATTTTATATTATGGTTAATATAAGAATTCAGTGAAATTCTATCACATTTGTTCAATTTACATCGTTCCTGTTTCAGATAGCGAACTGTGCTAGGCGGCACCTTAAAGCGCATGAAATGGCGAGTAAAATGCACTATTAAACTTCTAGGGTAAGGCAAACAGAGACCCGATTAGATCATTTCACAGTATGGTTAATAAAAGAATTCAGCGAAATTCTATCACATTTGTTCAATTTACGTCGCTCCTATTTCAGATGGCGTATTGGGCTTAGCGGCATCCCAAAGCGCAAGAAATGGCGAGTAAAATGCACTATTAAACTTCTAGGGTAAGGCAAACAGAGACCCGATTAGATCATTTTATATTACGGTTAATATAAGAATTCAGAGTAATTCTATCACATTTGTTCAATTTACGTCGCCCCTATTTCAGATACCGTATTGGGCTAAGCGGCATCTCAAAGCGCATGAAATGGCGAGTAAAATGCACTATTAAACTTCTATGATAGGGCTATCAGAGACCCGATTAGATCATTTTATATTATGGTTAATTTAAGAATTCAGCAAAATTCTTTCACATTTGTTCAATTTACGTCGCTCCTATTTCAGATAGCGTATTGGGCTAAGCGGCATCTCAAAGCGCATGAAATGGCGAGTAAAATGCACTATTAAACTTCTAGGGTAAGGCAAACAGAGACCCAATTAGATCATTTTATATTTTGGTTAATATAATAATTCAGCGAAATTCTATCACATTTGTTCAATTTACGTCGCTCCTATTTCAGATAGCGTATTGGGCTAAGGGGCATCTCAACGCGCATGATATGGCGAGTAAAATGCAATATTACACTTCTAGGGTAGGGCAAACAGAGACCCGATTAGATCATTTTATATTATGGTTAATTTAAGAATTCAGCAAAATTCTATCACATTTGTTCAATTTACGTCGTTCCTATGCCCGATGACGTACTAGACTAGGCGGCATCTTAAAGCGCGTGGAATGGCGAGTAAAATGAACTATAAAACTTCTATGATAGGGCAATCAGAGACCCGATTAGATCATTTTATATTTTGGTTAATATGAGAATTCAGCGAAATTCTATCACATTTGTTCAATTTACGTCGCTCCTATTTCAGATAGCGTATTGGGAGAAGCGGCATCTCAAAGCGCATGAAATGGCGAGTAAAATGCACTATTAAACTTCTAGGGTAGGGCAAACAGAGACCCGATTAGATCATTTTATATTATGGTTAATTTAATAATTCAGCTAAATTCTATCACATTTGTTCAATTTACATCGTTCCTGTTTCAGATAGCGAACTGTGCTAGGCGGCACCTTAAAGCGCATGAAATGGCGAGTAAAATGCACTATTAAACTTCTAGGGTAAGGCAAACAGAGACCCGATTAGATCATTTCACAGTATGGTTAATAAAAGAATTCAGCGAAATTCTATCACATTTGTTCAATTTACGTCGCTCCTATTTCAGATGGCGTATTGGGCTTAGCGGCATCCCAAAGCGCAAGAAATGGCGAGTAAAATGCACTATTAAACTTCTAGGGTAAGGCAAACAGAGACCCGATTAGATCATTTTATATTACGGTTAATATAAGAATTCAGAGTAATTCTATCACATTTGTTCAATTTACGTCGCCCCTATTTCAGATACCGTATTGGGCTAAGCGGCATCTCAAAGCGCATGAAATGGCGAGTAAAATGCACTATTAAACTTCTATGATAGGGCTATCAGAGACCCGATTAGATCATTTTATATTTTGGTTAATATAAGAATTCAGTGAAATTCTAACACATTTGTTCAATTTACGTCGCTCCTATTTCAGATAGCGTACTGGGCTATGCGGCATCTTAAAGCGCGTGGAATGGCGAGTAAAATGCACTATTAAAGTTCAAGGGTAGGGCAAACAGAGACCCGATTAGATCATTTTATATTATGGTTAATTTAAGAATTCAGAAAAATTCTATCACATTTGTTCAATTTACGTCGTTCCTATTTCAGATAGCGTATTGGTCTATGCGGCATCTCAAAGCGCATGAAATGTCGAGTAAAATGCACTATTAAACTTCTAGGGTAGGGCAAACAGAGACCCGATTAGATCATTTTATATTACGGTTAATATAAGAATTCAGCGTAATTCTATCACATTTGTTCAACTTACGTCGCTCCTATTTCAGATAGCGTACTGGGCTAGGCGGAATCTCAAAGCGCGTGGAAGGGCGAGTAAAATGCACTACTAAACTTCTATGATAGGGCAATCAGAGACCCGATTAGATCATTTTATATTTTGGTTAATATAAGAATTCAGCGAAATTCTCTCACATTTGTTCAATTTACGTCGTTCCTATTTCAGATAGCGTATTGGGCTAAGCGGCATCTCAAAGCGCATGAAATGGCGAGTAAAATGCACTATTAAACTTCTAGGGTAAGGCAAACAGAGACCCGATTAGATCATTTTATATTACGGTTAATATAAGAATTCAGCGTAATTCTATCACATTTGTTCAACTTACGTTGTTCCTATTTCAGCTAGCGTACTGGGCTAGGCGGCATCTTAAAACGCGAGGAATGGCGAGTAAAATGCACTATTAAACTTCTATGATAGGGCAATCAGAGACCCGATTAGATCATTTTATATTTTGATTAATATAAGAATTCACCGAAATTCTATCACATTTGTTCAATTTACGTCGCTCCTATTTCAGACAGCTTATTGGGCTAAGCGGCATCTCAAAGCGCATGAAATGACGAGTGAAATGCACTAATAAACTTCTAGGGTAGGCCGAACAAAGACACGATTAGATCATTTTAGATTAAGTTTAATATAAGGATTCAGCGAAATTCTATCACATTTGTTCAATTTACGTCGCTCCTATTTCAGATAGCGTATTGGGCTTAGCGGCATCCCAAAGCTCAAGAAATGGCGAGTAAAATGCACTATAAAGCTTCTAGGGTAGGGCAAACAGAGACCCGATTAGATCATTTTATATTATGGTTAATTTAAGAATTCAGCGAAATTCTACCACATTTGTTCAATTTACGTCGCTCCTATTTCAGATAGCGTATTGTGCTAAGCGACATCTCAAAGCGCATGAAATGGCGAGTACAATGCACTATTAAACTTCTGGGGTAAGGCAAACAGAGACCCGATTAGATCATTTTAACTTATGGTTAATTTAAGAATTCAGCGAAACTCTATCACATTTGTTCAATTTACGTCGCTCCTATTTCAGATAGCGTATTGGGCTAAGGGGCATCTCAACGCGCATGAAATGGCGAGTAAAATGAAATATTACACTTCTAGGGTAGGGCAAACAGAGACCCGATTAGATCATTTTATATTATGGTTAATTTAAGAATTCAGCAAAATTCTACCACATTTGTTCAATTTACGTCGTTCCTATTTCAGATAGCATACTGGGCTAGGCGGCATCTTAAAGCGCGCGGAATGGCGAGTAAAATGCACTATTAAACTTCTATGATAGGGCAATCAGAGACCCGATTAGATCATTTTATATTACGGTAAATATAAGAATACAGCGTAATTCTGTCACATTTGTTCAACTTACGTAGCTCCTATTTCAGACAGCGTACTGGGCTAGGCGGCATCTTAAAGCGCGTGGAATGGCGAGTAAAATGCACTATTAAACTTCTATGATAGGGCAATCAGAGACCCGATTAGATCATTTTATGTTTTGGTTAATATAAGAATTCAGCGAAATTCTATCACATTTGTTTATTTTACGTCGCTCCTATTTCAGATAGCGTATTGGGCTAAGCGGCATCTCAAAGCGCATGAAATGGCGAGTAAAATGCACTATTAAACTTCTAGGGTAAGGCAAACAGAGACCCAATTAGATCATTTTATATTTTGGTTAATATAATAATTCAGCGAAATTCTATCACATTTGTTCAATTTACGTCGCTCCTATTTCAGATAGCGTATTGGGCTAAGGGGCATCTCAACGCGCATGATATGGCGAGTAAAATGCAATATTACACTTCTAGGGTAGGGCAAACAGAGACCCGATTAGATCATTTTATATTATGGTTAATTTAAGAATTCAGCAAAATTCTATCACATTTGTTCAATTTACGTCGTTCCTATGCCCGATGACGTACTAGACTAGGCGGCATCTTAAAGCGCGTGGAATGGCGAGTAAAATGAACTATAAAACTTCTATGATAGGGCAATCAGAGACCCGATTAGATTATTTTATATTTTGGTTAATATGAGAATTCAGCGAAATTCTATCACATTTGTTCAATTTACGTCGCTCCTATTTCAGATAGCGTATTGGGAGAAGCGGCATCTCAAAGCGCATGAAATGGCGAGTAAAATGCACTATTAAACTTCTAGGGTAGGGCAAACAGAGACCCGATTAGATCATTTTACATTAAGGTTAATATAAGAATTCAGCGAAATTCTATAACATTTGTTCAATTTACGTCGCTCATATTTCAGATAGCGTATTGGGCTAAGCGGCACCTCAAAGCGCAAGAAATGGCGAGTAAGATGCACTATTATACTTCTAGGGTAGGGCAAACAGAGACCCGATTAGATCATTTTATATTATGGTTAATTTAAGAATTCCGTGAAATTCTATCACATTTGTACAATTTACGTCGCTCCTATTTCAGATAGCGTACTGGGCTAAGCGGCATCTCAAAGCGCATGAAATGGCGAGTAAAATGCACTGTTAAACTTCCAGGATAAGGCAAACAGAGACCCGATTAGATCATTTTATATTACGGTTAATATAAGAATTCAGCGTAATTCTATCACATTTGTGCAACTTACGTCGCTCCTATTTCAGATAGCTTATTGGGCTATGCGGCATCTCAAAGCGCATGAAATGACGAGTCAAATGTACTATTACACTTCTAGGGTAGGGCGAACAGAGACCCGATAAGATCATTTCACATTAAGGTTAATATAAGAATTCAGGGATATTCTATAACATTTGTTCAATTTACGTCGCTTCTATTTCAGATAGCGTATTGGGACAAGCGGCATCTCAAAGCGCATGAAATGACGAGTAAAATGGGCTATTAAACTTCTATGATAGGGCAATCAGAGACCCGATTAGGTCATTTTATATTTTGATTAATATAAGAATTCACCGAAATTCTATCACATTTGTTCAATTTACGTCGCTCCTATTTCAGACAGCTTATTGGGCTAAGCGGCATCTCAAAGCGCATGAAATGACGAGTGAAATGCACTAATAAACTTCTAGGGTAGGCCGAACAAAGACACGATTAGATCATTTTAGATTAAGTTTAATATAAGGATTCAGCGAAATTCTATCACATTTGTTCAATTTACGTCGCTCCTATTTCAGATTGCGTATTGGGCTTAGCGGCATCCCAAAGCTCAAGAAATGGCGAGTAAAATGCACTATAATACTTCTAGGGTAGGGCAAACAGAGACCCGATTAGATCATTTTATATTATGGTTAATTTAAGAATTCAGTGAAATTCTACCACTTTTGTTCAATTTACGTCGCTCCTATTTCAGATAGCGTATTGTGCTAAGCGGCATCTCAAAGCGCATGAAATGGCGAGTACAATGCACTATTAAACTTCTGGGGTAAGGCAAACAGAGACCCGATTAGATCATTTTAACTTATGGTTAATTTAAGAATTCAGCGAAATTCTATCACATTTGTTCAATTTACGTCGCTCCTATTTCAGATAGCGCATTGGGCTAAGCGGCATCTCAAAGCGCATGAAATGGCGAGTAAAATGCACTATTAAACTTCTAGGGTAAGGCAAACAGAGACCCAATTAGATCATTTTATATTTTGGTTAATATAATAATTCAGCGAAATTCTATCACATTTGTTCAATTTACGTCGCTCCTATTTCAGATAGCGTATTGGGCTAAGGGGCATCTCAACGCGCATGATATGGCGAGTAAAATGCAATATTACACTTCTAGGGTAGGGCAAACAGAGACCCGATTAGATCATTTTATATTATGGTTAATTTAAGAATTCAGCAAAATTCTATCACATTTGTTCAATTTACGTCGTTCCTATGCCCGATGACGTACTAGACTAGGCGGCATCTTAAAGCGCGTGGAATGGCGAGTAAAATGAACTATAAAACTTCTATGATAGGGCAATCAGAGACCCGATTAGATCATTTTATATTTTGGTTAATATGAGAATTCAGCGAAATTCTATCACATTTGTTCAATTTACGTCGCTCCTATTTCAGATAGCGTATTGGGAGAAGCGGCATCTCAAAGCGCATGAAATGGCGAGTAAAATGCACTATTAAACTTCTAGGGTAGGGCAAACAGAGACCCGATTAGATCATTTTATATTATGGTTAATTTAATAATTCAGCTAAATTCTATCACATTTGTTCAATTTACATCGTTCCTGTTTCAGATAGCGAACTGTGCTAGGCGGCACCTTAAAGCGCATGAAATGGCGAGTAAAATGCACTATTAAACTTCTAGGGTAAGGCAAACAGAGACCCGATTAGATCATTTCACAGTATGGTTAATAAAAGAATTCAGCGAAATTCTATCACATTTGTTCAATTTACGTCGCTCCTATTTCAGATGGCGTATTGGGCTTAGCGGCATCCCAAAGCGCAAGAAATGGCGAGTAAAATGCACTATTAAACTTCTAGGGTAAGGCAAACAGAGACCCGATTAGATCATTTTATATTACGGTTAATATAAGAATTCAGAGTAATTCTATCACATTTGTTCAATTTACGTCGCCCCTATTTCAGATACCGTATTGGGCTAAGCGGCATCTCAAAGCGCATGAAATGGCGAGTAAAATGCACTATTAAACTTCTATGATAGGGCTATCAGAGACCCGATTAGATCATTTTATATTTTGGTTAATATAAGAATTCAGTGAAATTCTAACACATTTGTTCAATTTACGTCGCTCCTATTTCAGATAGCGTACTGGGCTATGCGGCATCTTAAAGCGCGTGGAATGGCGAGTAAAATGCACTATTGAAGTTCAAGGGTAGGGCAAACAGAGACCCGATTAGATCATTTTATATTATGGTTAATTTAAGAATTCAGAAAAATTCTATCACATTTGTTCAATTTACGTCGTTCCTATGCCCGATGACGTACTAGACTAGGCGGCATCTTAAAGCGCGTGGAATGGCGAGTAAAATGAACTATAAAACTTCTATGATAGGGCAATCAGAGACCCGATTAGATTATTTTATATTTTGGTTAATATGAGAATTCAGCGAAATTCTATCACATTTGTTCAATTTACGTCGCTCCTATTTCAGATAGCGTATTGGGAGAAGCGGCATCTCAAAGCGCATGAAATGGCGAGTAAAATGCACTATTAAACTTCTAGGGTAAGGCAAACAGAGACCCGATTAGATCATTTTATATTACGGTTAATATAAGAATTCAGAGTAATTCTATCACATTTGTTCAATTTACGTCGCCCCTATTTCAGATACCGTATTGGGCTAAGCGGCATCTCAAAGCGCATGAAATGGCGAGTAAAATGCACTATTAAACTTCTATGATAGGGCTATCAGAGACCCGATTAGATCATTTTATATTTTGGTTAATATAAGAATTCAGTGAAATTCTAACACATTTGTTCAATTTACGTCGCTCCTATTTCAGATAGCGTACTGGGCTATGCGGCATCTTAAAGCGCGTGGAATGGCGAGTAAAATGCACTATTAAAGTTCAAGGGTAGGGCAAACAGAGACCCGATTAGATCATTTTATATTATGGTTAATTTAAGAATTCAGAAAAATTCTATCACATTTGTTCAATTTACGTCGTTCCTATTTCAGATAGCGTATTGGTCTATGCGGCATCTCAAAGCGCATGAAATGTCGAGTAAAATGCACTATTAAACTTCTAGGGTAGGGCAAACAGAGACCCGATTAGATCATTTTATATTACGGTTAATATAAGAATTCAGCGTAATTCTATCACATTTGTTCAACTTACGTTGTTCCTATTTCAGCTAGCGTACTGGGCTAGGCGGCATCTTAAAACGCGAGGAATGGCGAGTAAAATGCACTATTAAACGTCTAGGCTAGGGCGAACAGAGACCCGATTAGATCATTTTAAATTATGGTTCATAAAAGAATTCAGCGAAATTCTATCACACCTGTTCAATTTACATCGCTCCTATTTCAGATAGCGTATTGGGCTAAGCGGCATCTCAAAGCTCATGAAATGACGAGTAAAATGCACTATTAAACTTCTAGGGTAGGGCAAACAGAGACCCGATTAGATCATTTTATATTATGGTTAATTTAAGAATTCAGCAAAATTCTTTCACATTTGTTCAATTTGCGTCGCTCCTATTTCAGATAGCGTATTGGGCTAAGCTGCATCTCAAAGCGCATGAAATGGCGAGTAAAATGCACTATTAAACTTCTAGGGTAAGGCAAACAGAGACCCGATTAGATCATTTTACATTAATGTTGAATATAAGAATTCAGCGAAATTCTATCACATTTGTTCAATTTACGTCGCTCCTATTTCAGATAGCGTATTGCGCTAAGCGGTATCTCAAAGCTCATGAAATGACGAGTGAAATGCACTGTTGAACTTCTAGGGTAGGGCGAACAGAGACCCGATTAGATCATTTTACATTAAGGTTAATATAAGAATTCAGGAAAATTCTATCACATTTGTTCAATTTACGTCGCTCCTATTTCAGATAGCGTATTGGGCTAAGCGGCATCTCAAAGCGCATGAAATGGCGAGTAAAATGCACTATTAAACTTCTAGGGTAGGGCAAACAGAGACCCGATTAGATCATTTTATATTATGGTTAATTTAAGAATTCAGCAAAATTCTTTCACATTTGTTCAATTTACGTCGCTCCTATTTCAGATAGCGTACTGGGCTAAGCGGCATCTCAAAGCGCATGGAATGGCGAGTAAAATGCACTGTTAAACTTCCAGGATAAGGCAAACAGAGACCCGATTAGATCATTTTATATTACGGTTAATATAAGAATTCAGCGTAATTCTATCACATTTGTGCAACTTACGTCGCTCCTATTTCAGATAGCTTATTGGGCTAAGCGGCATCTCAAAGCGCATGAAATGACGAGTAAAATGCACTATTAAACTTCTAGGGTAGGGCAAACAGAGTCCCGATTAGATCATTTTATATTATGGATAATTTAAGAATTCAGCGAAATTCTATCACATTTGTTCCATTTACGTCGCTCCTATTTCAGATAGCGTACTGGGCTAAGCGGCAACTCAAAGCGCATGAAATGGCGAGCAAAATGCCCTATTAAACTTCTAGGATAAGGCAAACAGAGACCCGATTCGATCAATTTATATTACGGTTAATATAAGAATTCAGCGTAATTCTATTACATTTGTTCAATTTACGTCGCTCCTGTTTCAGATAGCGTATTGGGCTAAGCGACGTCTCAAAGCACATGAAATGGCGAACAAAATGCACTATTAAACTTCTAGGCTAGGGCGAAGAGAGACCCGATTAGATCATTTTACATTATGGTTATGAAAGAATTCAGCGAAATTCTATCACATTTGTTCAATTTACGTCGCTCCTATTTCAGATAGCGTACTGGGCTAGGCGGCATCTTAAAGCGCGTGGAATGGCGAGTAAAATGCACTATTAAACTTCTATGATAGGGCAATCAGAGACCCGATTCGATCATTTTATATTTTGGTAAATATAATAATTCAGCGAAATTCTATCACATTTGTTCAACTTACGTCGCTACTATTTCAGAGAGCGTACTGTGCTAGGCGGCATCTTAAAGCGCGTGGAAGGGCGTGTGAAATGCACTATTAAACTTCTAGGGTAGGGCGAACAGAGACCCGATTAGATCATTTTATATTTTGATTAATATAAGAATTCAGCGAAATTCTATCACATTTGTTCAACTTACGACGCTCCTATTTCAGATAACGTATTGGGCTAAGCGGCATCTCAAAGCGCATGAAATGGTGAGTAAAATGCACTATTAAACTTCTAGGGTAAGGCAAACAGAGACCCGATTAGATCATTTTACATTAATGTTGAATATAAGAATTCAGCGAAATTCTATCACATTTGTTCAACTTACGACGCTCCTATTTCAGATAACGTATTGGGCTAAGCGGCATCTCAAAGCGCATGAAATGGTGAGTAAAATGCACTATTAAACTTCTAGGGTAGGGTAAACAGAGACCCGATTAGACCATTTTATATTATGGTTAATTTAGAATTCAGCAAAATTCTATCACATTTGTTCAATTTACGTCGCTCCTATTTCAGAGAGTGTACTGGGCTAGGCGGCTTCTTAAAGCGCGTGGAATGGCGAGTTAAATGCACTATTAACC
Organism: Macropis europaea; assembly: GCA_916610135.2. NCBI lineage: Eukaryota > Metazoa > Arthropoda > Insecta > Hymenoptera > Melittidae > Macropis > Macropis europaea. Next base: position 136,697 of record CAKAJE020000513.1, on the reverse strand, counting down.
TTCTATGATAGGGCAATCAGAGACCCGATTAGATCATCTAATATTTTGGTTAATATAAGAATTCAGCGAAATTCTATCACATTTGTTCAATTTACGTCGCTCCTATTTCAGATTGCGTATTGCGCTAAGCGGCATCTCAAAGCTCATGAAATGACGAGTGAAATGCACTATTGAACTTCTAGGGTAGGGCGAACAGAGACCCGATTAGATCATTTTACATTAAGGTTAATATAAGAATTCAGGAAAATTCTATCACATTTGTTCAATTTACGTCGCTCCTATTTCAGATAGCGTATTGGGCTAAGCGGCATCTTAAAGCGCGTGGAATGGCGAGTAAAATGCACTATTAAACTTCTATGATAGGGCAATCAGAGACCCGATTAGATCATTTTATATTTTGGTAAATATAATAATTCAGCGAAATTCTATCACACTTCTTCAACTTACGTCGCTACTATTTCAGAGAGCGTACTGTGCTAGGCGGCATCTTAAAGCGCGTTGAAGGGCGAGTGAAATGCACTATTAAACTTCTAGGGTAGGGCGAACAGAGACCCGATTAGATCATTTTATATTTTGATTAATATAAGAATTCAGCGAAATTCTATCACATTTGTTCAATTTACGTCGCTCCTATTTCAGAGAGCGTACTGGGCTAGGCGGCATCTTAAAGTGCGTGGAATGGCGAATAAAAGCACTATTAAACTTCTATGATAGGGCAATCAGAGACCCGATTAGATCATTTTACATTAAGGTTAATATAAGAATTCAGGGAAATTCTATCACATTTGTTCAATTTACGTCGCTCCTATTTCAGATAGCGTATTGGGCTAAGCGGCATCTTAAAGCGCGTGGAATGGCGAGTAAAATGCACTATTAAACTTCTATGATAGGGCAACCAGAGACCCGATTCGATCATTTTATATTTTGGTAAATATAATAATTCAGCGAAATTCTATCACACTTCTTCAACTTACGTCGCTACTATTTCAGAGAGTGTACTGGGGTAGGCGGCTTCTTAAAGCGCGTGGAATGGCGAGTAAAATGCACCATTAACCTTCTATGATAGGGCAATCAGAGACCCGATTAGATCATTTAATATTTTGGTTAATATAAGAATTCAGCGAAATTCTATCACATTTGTTCAATTTACGTCGCTCCTATTTCAGATTGCGTATTGCGCTAAGCGGCATCTCAAAGCTCATGAAATGGCGAGTGAAATGCACTATTGAACTTCTAGGGTAGGGCGAACAGAGACCCGATTAGATCATTTTACATTAAGGTTAATATAAGAATTAAGCGTAATTCTGTCACATTTGTTCAACTTACGTCGCTCCTATTTCAGATAGCGTACTGGGCTAGGCGGCATTTTAAAGCGCGTGGAAAGGCGAGTAAAATGCACTACTAAACTTCTATGATAGGGCAATCAGAGACCCGATTAGATCATTTTATATTTTGGTTAATATAAGAATTCAGCGAAATTCTATGACATTTGTTCAATTTACGTCGCTCCTATTTCAGATAGCGTATTGCGCTAAGCGGTATCTCAAAGCCCATGAAATGGCGAGTAAAATGCACTATTAAACTTCTAGGGTAGGGCAAACAGAGACCCGATTAGATCATTTTATATTATGGTTAATTTAAGAATTCAGCAAAATTCTTTCACATTTGTTCAATTTACGTCGCTCCTATTTCAGATAGCTTATTGTGCTAAGCGGCATCTCAAAGCGCGTGAAATTACGAGTGAAATGCACTACTAAACTTCTATGATAGGGCAAACAGAGACCCGATTAGATCATTTTACATTATGGTTAATTTAAGAATTCAGCGAAATTCTATCACATTTGTTCAATTTACGTCGCTCCTATTTCAGATAGCGTACTGGGCTAGGCGGCAACTTAAAGCGCGTGGAATGTCGAGTAAAATGCACTATCAAACTTCTATGATAGGGCAATCAGAGACCCGATTAGATCATTTTATGTTTTGGTTAATATAAGAATTCAGCGAAATTCTGTCACATTTGTTCAATTTACGTCGCTCCTATTTCAGATAGCGTATTGGGCTATGCGGCATCTTAAAGTGCATGAAATGGCAAGTAAAATGCACTATTAAACTTCTATGCTAGGGCAATCAGAGTCCCGATTAGATCAGTTTATATTTTGGTTAATATAAAAATTCAGCGAAATTCTATCACAATTGTTCAATTTACGTCGCTCCTATTTCAGATAGCGTATTTGGCTAAGCGGCACCTCAAAGCGCATGAGATGCCGAGTAAAATGCACTATTAAACTTCGAGGGTAGGGCAATCAGAGACCCGATTAGATTATTTTATATTATGGTTAATTTAAGAATTCAGCAAAATTCTATCACATTTGTTCAATTTACGTCGTTCCTATTTCAGATAGCATACTGGGCTATGCGGCATCTTAAAGCGCGCGGAATGGCGAGTAAAATGCACTATTAAACTTCTATGATAGGGCAATCAGAGACCCGATTAGATCATTTAATATAATGGTTAATTTAAGAATTCAGCAAAATTCTATTACATTTGGTCAATTTACGTCGCTCCTATTTCAGATAGCTTATTGGGCTAAGCGGCATCTCAAACCGCATGAAATGACGAGTGAAATGCACTATTAAACTTCTAGGGTAGGGCGAACAAAGACCCGATTAGATCATTTTACATTAAGGTTAATATAAGAATTCAGCGAAATTCTATCACATTTGTTCAATTTACGTCGCTCCTATTTCAGATAGCGTACTGGGCTAGGCGGCAACTTAAAGCGCGTGGAATGTCGAGTAAAATGCACTATCAAACTTCTATGATAGGGCAATCAGAGACCCGATTAGATCATTTAATATTTTGGTTAATATAAGAATTCAGCGAAATTCTATCACATTTGTTCAATTTACGTCGCTCCTATTTCAGATTGCGTATTGCGCTAAGCGGCATCTCAACGCTCATGAAATGGCGAGTGAAATGCACTATTGAACTTCTAGGGTAGGGCGAACAGAGACCCGATTAGATCATTTTACATTAAGGTTAATATAAGAATTCAGGAAAATTCTATCACATTTGTTCAATTTACGTCGCTCCTATTTCAGATAGCGTATTGGGCTAAGCGGCATCTCAAAGCGCATGAAATGGCGAGTAAAATGCACTAGTAAACTTCTAGGGTAGGGCAAACAGAGACCCGATTAGATCATTTTATGTTATGGTTAATTTAAGAATTCAGCAAAATTCTTTGACATTTGTTCAATTTACGTCGCTCCTATTTCAGATAGCGTTCTGGGCTAGGCGGCATCTTAAAACGCGTGGAATGGCGAGTAAAATTAACTATTAAACTTCTATGATAGGGCAATCAGAGACCCGATTAGATCAGTTTATATTTTGGTTAATATAAAAATTCAGCGAAATTCTATCACAATTGTTCAATTTACGTCGCTCCTATTTCAGATAGCGTATTTGGCTAAGCGGCACCTCAAAGCGCATGAGATGCCGAGTAAAATGCACTATTAAACTTCGAGGGTAGGGCAATCAGAGACCCGATTAGATTATTTTATATTATGGTTAATTTAAGAATTCAGCAAAATTCTATCACATTTGTTCAATTTACGTCGTTCCTATTTCAGATAGCATACTGGGCTAGGCGGCATCTTAAAGCGCGCGGAATGGCGAGTAAAATGCACTATTAAACTTCTATGATAGGGCAATCAGAGACCCGATTAGATCATTTTATGTTTTGGTTAATATAAGAATTCAGCGAAATTCTATCACATTTGTTCAATTTACGTCGTTCCTATTTCAGATAGCATACTGGGCTAGGCGGCATCTTAAAGCGCGCGGAATGGCGAGTGAAATGCACTATTAAACTTCTATGATAGGGCAATCAGAGACCCGATTAGATCATTTTATATTACGGTAAATATAAGAATTCAGCGTAATTCTGTCACATTTGTTCAACTTACGTAGCTCCTATTTCAGATAGCGTACTGGGCTAGGCGGCATCTTAAAGCGCGTGGAATGGCGAGTAAAATGCACTATTAAACTTCTATGATAGGGCAATCAGAGACCCGATTAGATCATTTTATGTTTTGGTTAATATAAGAATTCAGCGAAATTCTATCACATTTGTTTAATTTACGTCGCTCCTATTTCAGATAGCGTATTGGGCTAAGCGGCATCTCAAAGCGCATGAAATGGCGAGTAAAATGCACTATTAAACTTCTAGGGTAAGGCAAACAGAGACCCGATTAGATCATTTTATATTACGGTTAATATAAGAATTCAGCGTAATTCTATCACATTTGTTCAACTTACGTTGTTCCTATTTCAGCTAGCGTACTGGGCTAGGCGGCATCTTAAAACGCGAGGAATGGCGAGTAAAATGCACTATTAAACTTCTATGATAGGGCAATCAGAGACCCGTTTAGGTCATTTTATATTTTGATTAATATAAGAATTCACCGAAATTCTATCACATTTGTTCAATTTACGTCGCTCCTACTTCAGACAGCTTATTGGGCTAAGCGGCATCTCAAAGCGCATGAAATGACGAGTGAAATGCACTAATAAACTTCTAGGGTAGGCCGAACAAAGACACGATTAGATCATTTTAGATTAAGTTTAATATAAGGATTCAGCGAAATTCTATCACATTTGTTCAATTTACGTCGCTCCTATTTCAGATAGCGTATTGGGCTTAGCGGCATCCCAAAGCTCAAGAAATGGCGAGTAAAATGCACTATAAAACTTCTAGGGTAGGGCAAACAGAGACCCGATTAGATCATTTTATATTATGGTTAATTTAAGAATTCAGTGAAATTCTACCACTTTTGTTCAATTTACGTCGCTCCTATTTCAGATAGCGTATTGTGCTAAGCGGCATCTCAAAGCGCATGAAATGGCGAGTACAATGCACTATTACACTTCTGGGGTAAGGCAAACAGAGACCCGATTAGATCATTTTAACTTATGGTTAATTTAAGAATTCAGCGAAATTCTATCACATTTGTTCAATTTACGTCGCTCCTATTTCAGATAGCGCATTGGGCTAAGCGGCATCTCAAAGCGCATGAAATGGCGAGTAAAATGCACTATTAAACTTCTAGGGTAAGGCAAACAGAGACCCGATTAGATCATTTTACATTAATGTTGAATATAAGAATTCAGCGAAATTCTATCACATTTGTTCAATTTACGTCGCTCCTATTTCAGATAGCGTATTGCGCTAAGCGGTATCTCAAAGCTCATGAAATGACGAGTGAAATGCACTGTTGAACTTCTAGGGTAGGGCGAACAGAGACCCGATTAGATCATTTTACATTAAGGTTAATATAAGAATTCAGGAAAATTCTATCACATTTGTTCAATTTACGTCGCTCCTATTTCAGATAGCGTATTGGGCTAAGCGGCACCTCAAAGCGCAAGAAATGGCGAGTAAAATGCACTATTAAACTTCTAGGGTAGGGCAAACAGAGACCCGATTAGATCATTTTATATTATGGTTAATTTAAGAATTCAGTGAAATTCTATCACATTTGTACAATTTACGTCGCTCCTATTTCAGATAGCGTATTGGGCTAAGCGGCATCTCAAAGCGCATGAAATGGCGAGTAAAATGCACTGTTAAACTTCCAGGATAAGGCAAACAGAGACCCGATTAGATCATTTTATATTACGGTTAATATAAGAATTCAGCGTAATTCTATCACATTTGTGCAACTTACGTCGCTCCTATTTCAGATAGCTTATTGGGCTAAGCGGCATCTCAAAGCGCATGAAATGACGAGTCAAATGCACTATTACACTTCTAGGGTAGGGCGAACAGAGACCCGATAAGATCATTTCACATTAAGGTTAATATAAGAATTCAGGGATATTCTATAACATTTGTTCAATTTACGTCGCTTCTATTTCAGATAGCGTATTGGGACAAGCGGCATCTCAAAGCGCATGAAATGACGAGTAAAATGCACTATTAAACTTCTAGGGTAGGGCAAACAGAGACCCGATTAGATCATTTTATATTATGGTTAATTTAAGAATTCAGCGAAATTCTATCACATTTGTTCCATTTACGTCGCTCCTATTTCAGATAGCGTACTGGGCTAAGCGGCATCTCAAAGCGCATGAAATGGCGAGTAAAATGCACTATTAAACTTCTAGGGTAAGGCAAACAGAGACCCGATTAGATCATTTTACATTAATGTTAATATAAGAATTCAGCGAAATTCTATCACATTTGTTCAATTTACGTCGCTCCTATTTCAGATAGCGTATTGCGCTAAGCGGTATCTCAAAGCCCATGAAATGGCGAGTAAAATGCACTATTAAACTTCTAGGCTAGGGCGAAGAGAGACCCGATTAGATCATTTTACATTATGGTTATGAAAGAATTCAGCGAAATTCTATCACATTTGTTCAATTTACGTCGCTCCTATTTCAGATAGCGTACTGGGCTAGGCGGCATCTTAAAGCGCGTGGAATGGCGAGTAAAATGCGCTATTGAACTTCTATGATAGGGCAATCAGAGACCCGATTTGATCATGTTATATTTTGGTAAATATAATAATTCAGCGAAATTCTATCACATTTGTTCAACTTACGTCGCTACTATTTCAGAGAGCGTACTGTGCTAGGCGGCATCTTAAAGCGCGTGGAAGGGCGTGTGAAATGCACTATTAAACTTCTAGGGTAGGGCGAACAGAGACCCGATTAGATCATTTTATATTTTGATTAATATAAGAACTCAGCGAAATTCTATCACATTTGTTCAACTTACGACGCTCCTATTTCAGATAACGTATTGGGCTAAGCGGCATCTCAAAGCGCATGAAATGGTGAGTAAAATGCACTATTAAACTTCTAGGGTAGGGTAAACAGAGACCCGATTAGACCATTTTATATTATGGTTAATTTAGAATTCAGCAAAATTCTATCACATTTGTTCAATTTACGTCGCTCCTATTTCAGAGAGTGTACTGGGCTAGGCGGCTTCTTAAAGCGCGTGGAATGGCGAGTAAAATGCACTATTAACCTTCTATGATAGGGCAATCAGAGACCCGATTAGATCATTTAATATTTTGGTTAATATAAGAATTCAGCGAAATTCTATCACATTTGTTCAATTTACGTCGCTCCTATTTCAGATAGCGTATTGGGCTAAGCGGCATCTCAAAGCTCATGAAATGACGAGTGAAATGCACTATTGAACTTCTAGGGTAGGGCGAACAGAGACCCGATTAGATCATTTTACATTAAGGTTAATATAAGAATTCAGGAAAATTCTATCACATTTGTTCAATTTACGTCGCTCCTATTTCAGATAGCGTATTGGGCTAAGCGGCATCTTAAAGCGCGTGGAATGGCGAGTAAAATGCACTATTAAACTTCTATGATAGGGCAATCAGAGACCCGATTCGATCATTTTATATTTTGGTAAATATAATAATTCAGCGAAATTCTATCACACTTCTTCAACTTACGTCGCTACTATTTCAGAGAGCGTACTGTGCTAGGCGGCATCTTAAAGCGCGTTGAAGGGCGAGTGAAATGCACTATTAAACTTCTAGGGTAGGGCGAACAGAGACCCGATTAGATCATTTTATATTTTGATTAATATAAGAATTCAGCGAAATTCTATCACATTTGTTCAACTTACGTCGCTCCTATTTCAGATAACGTATTGGGCTAAGCGGCATCTCAAAGCGCATGAAATGGTGAGTAAAATGCACTATTAAACTTCTAGGGTAGGGTAAACAGAGACCCGATTAGACCATTTTATATTATGGTTAATTTAGAATTCAGCAAAATTCTATCACATTTGTTCAATTTACGTCGCTCCTATTTCAGATAGCGTACTGGGCTAGGCGGCATCTTAAAGTGCGTGGAATGGCGAATAAAAGCACTATTAAACTTCTATGATAGGGCAATCAGAGACCCGATTAGATCATTTTACATTAAGGTTAATATAAGAATTCAGGGAAATTCTATCACATTTGTTCAATTTACGTCGCTCCTATTTCAGATAGCGTATTGGGCTAAGCGGCATCTTAAAGCGCGTGGAATGGCGAGTAAAATGCACTATTAAACTTCTATGATAGGGCAATCAGAGACCCGATTCGATCATTTTATATTTTGGTAAATATAATAATTCAGCGAAATTCTATCACACTTCTTCAACTTACGTCGCTACTATTTCAGAGAGTGTACTGGGGTAGGCGGCTTCTTAAAGCGCGTGGAATGGCGAGGAAAATGCACCATTAACCTTCTATGATAGGGCAATCAGAGACCCGATTAGATCATTTAATATTTTGGTTAATATAAGAATTCAGCGAAATTCTATCACATTTGTTCAATTTACGTCGCTCCTATTTCAGATTGCGTATTGCGCTAAGCGGCATCTCAAAGCTCATGAAATGGCGAGTGAAATGCACTATTGAACTTCTAGGGTAGGGCGAACAGAGACCCGATTAGATCATTTTACATTAAGGTTAATATAAGAATTCAGGAAAATTCTATCACATTTGTTCAATATACGTCGCTCCTATTTCAGATAGCGTATTGGGCTAAGCGGCATCTCAAAGCGCATGAAATGGCGAGTAAAATGCACTAGTAAACTTCTAGGGTAGGGCAAACAGAGACCCGATTAGATCATTTTATGTTATGGTTAATTTAAGAATTCAGCAAAATTCTTTCACATTTGTTCAATTTACGTCGCTCCTATTTCAGATAGCGTATTGTGCTAAGCGGCATCTCAAAGCGCATGAAATGGCGAGTAAAATGCACTATTAAACTTCTAGGGTAAGGCAAACAGAGACCCGATTAGATCATTTTACATTAATGTTAATATAAGAATTCAGCGAAATTCTATCACATTTGTTCAATTTACGTCGCTCCTATTTCAGATAGCGTATTGGGCTAAGCGGCATCTCAAAGCCCATGAAATGGCGAGTAAAATGCACTATTAAACTTCTAGGGTAGGGCAAACAGAGACCCGATTAGATCATTTTATATTATGGTTAATTTAAGAATTCAGCAAAATTCTTTCACATTTGTTCAATTTACGTCGCTCCTATTTCAGACAGCTTATTGGGCTAAGCGGCATCTCAAAGCGCATGAAATTACGAGTGAAATGCACTACTAAACTTCTATGATAGGGCAAACAGAGACCCGATTAGATCATTTTACATTATGGTTAATTTAAGAATTCAGCGAAATTCTATCACATTTGTTCAATTTACGTCGCTCCTATTTCAGATAGCGTACTGGGCTAGGCGGCAACTTAAAGCGCGTGGAATGTCGAGTAAAATGCACTATCAAACTTCTATGATAGGGCAATCAGAGACCCGATTAGATCATTTTATGTTTTGGTTAATATAAGAATTCAGCGAAATTCTGTCACATTTGTTCAATTTACGTCGCTCCTATTTCAGATAGCGTATTGGGCTATGCGGCATCTTAAAGCGCATGAAATGGCGAGTAAAATGCACTATTAAACTTCTATGCTAGGGCAATCAGAGTCCCGATTAGATCATTTTATATTTTGGTTAATATAAGAATTCAGCGAAATTCTATCACATTTGTTCAATTTACGTCGCTCCTATTTCAGATAGCGTATTGGGCTAAGCGGCATCTCAAAGCGCATGAAATGGCGAGTAAAATGTACTAGATAAACTTCTAGGGTAGGGCAATCAGAGACCCGATTAGATCATTTTATATTATGGTTAATTTAAGAATTCAGCAAAATTCTATCACATTTGTTCAATTTACGTCGCTCCTATTTCAGATAGCGTACTGGGCTAGGCGGCATCTTAAAGCGCGTGGAATGGCGAGTAAAATTAACTATTAAACTTCTATGATAGGGCAATCAGAGACCCGATTAGATCAGTTTATATTTTGGTTAATATAAAAATTCAGCGAAATTCTATCACAATTGTTCAATTTACGTCGCTCCTATTTCAGATAGCGTATTTGGCTAAGCGGCACCTCAAAGCGCATGAGATGCCGAGTATAATGCACTATTAAACTTCGAGGGTAGGGCAATCAGAGACCCGATTAGATTATTTTATATTATGGTTAATTTAAGAATTCAGCAAAATTCTATCACATTTGTTCAATTTACGTCGTTCCTATTTCAGATAGCATACTGGGCTAGGCGGCATCTTAAAGCGCTCGGAATGGCGAGTAAAATGCACTGTTAAACTTCTATGATAGGGCAATCAGAGACCCGATTAGATCATTTAATATAATGGTTAATTTAAGAATTCAGCAAAATTCTATTACATTTGTTCAATTTACGTCGCTCCTATTTCAGATAGCTTATTGGGCTAAGCGGCATCTCAAACCGCATGAAATGACGAGTGAAATGCACTATTAAACTTCTAGGGTAGGGCGAACAAAGACCCGATTAGATCATTTTACATTAAGGTTAATATAAGAATTCAGCGAAATTCTATCACATTTGTTCAATTTACGTCGCTCCTATTTCAGATAGCGTACTGGGCTAGGCGGCAACTTAAAGCGCGTGGAATGTCGAGTAAAATGCACTATCAAACTTCTATGATAGGGCAATCAGAGACCCGATTACATCATTTAATATTTTGGTTAATATAAGAATTCAGCGAAATTCTATCACATTTGTTCAATTTACGTCGCTCCTATTTCAGATTGCGTATTGCGCTAAGCGGCATCTCAAAGCTCATGAAATGGCGAGTGAAATGCACTATTGAACTTCTAGGGTAGGGCGAACAGAGACCCGATTAGATCATTTTACATTAAGGTTAATATAAGAATTCAGGAAAATTCTATCACATTTGTTCAATTTACGTCGCTCCTATTTCAGATAGCGTATTGGGCTAAGCGGCATCTCAAAGCGCATGAAATGGCGAGTAAAATGTACTAGATAAACTTCTAGGGTAGGGCAATCAGAGACCCGATTAGATCATTTTATATTATGGTTAATTTAAGAATTCAGCAAAATTCTATCACATTTGTTCAATTTACGTCGTTCCTATTTCAGATAGCGTACTGGGCTAGGCGGCATCTTAAAGCGCGTGGAATGGCGAGTAAAATTAACTATTAAACTTCTATGATAGGGCAATCAGAGACCCGATTAGATCAGTTTATATTTTGGTTAATATAAAAATTCAGCGAAATTCTATCACAATTGTTCAATTTACGTCGCTCCTATTTCAGATAGCGTATTTGGCTAAGCGGCACCTCAAAGCGCATGAGATGCCGAGTATAATGCACTATTAAACTTCGAGGGTAGGGCAATCAGAGACCCGATTAGATTATTTTATATTATGGTTAATTTAAGAATTCAGCAAAATTCTATCACATTTGTTCAATTTACGTCGTTCCTATTTCAGATAGCATACTGGGCTAGGCGGCATCTTAAAGCGCTCGGAATGGCGAGTAAAATGCACTGTTAAACTTCTATGATAGGGCAATCAGAGACCCGATTAGATCATTTAATATAATGGTTAATTTAAGAATTCAGCAAAATTCTATTACATTTGGTCAATTTACGTCGCTCCTATTTCAGATAGCTTATTGGGCTAAGCGGCATCTCAAACCGCATGAAATGACGAGTGAAATGCACTATTAAACTTCTAGGGTAGGGCGAACAAAGACCCGATTAGATCATTTTACATTAAGGTTAATATAAGAATTCAGCGAAATTCTATCACATTTGTTCAATTTACGTCGCTCCTATTTCAGATAGCGTACTGGGCTAGGCGGCAACTTAAAGCGCGTGGAATGTCGAGTAAAATGCACTATCAAACTTCTATGATAGGGCAATCAGAGACCCGATTACATCATTTAATATTTTGGTTAATATAAGAATTCAGCGAAATTCTATCACATTTGTTCAATTTACGTCGCTCCTATTTCAGATTGCGTATTGCGCTAAGCGGCATCTCAAAGCTCATGAAATGGCGAGTGAAATGCACTATTGAACTTCTAGGGTAGGGCGAACAGAGACCCGATTAGATCATTTTACATTAAGGTTAATATAAGAATTCAGGAAAATTCTATCACATTTGTTCAATTTACGTCGCTCCTATTTCAGATAGCGTATTGGGCTAAGCGGCATCTCAAAGCGCATGAAATGGCCAGTAAAATGCACTAGTAAACTTCTAGGGTAGGGCAAACAGAGACCCGATTAGATCATTTTATGTTATGCTTAATTTAAGAATTCAGCAAAATTCTTTCACATTTGTTCAATTTACGTCGCTCCTATTTCAGATAGCGTACTGGGCTAGGCGGCATCTTAAAACGCGTGGAATGGCGAGTAAAATTAACTATTAAACTTCTATGATAGGGCAATCAGAGACCCGATTAGATCAGTTTATATTTTGGTTAATATAAAAATTCAGCGAAATTCTATCACAATTGTTCAATTTACGTCGCTCCTATTTCAGATAGCGTATTTGGCTAAGCGGCACATCAAAGCGCATGAGATGCCGAGTAAAATGCACTATTAAACTTCGAGGGTAGGGCAATCAGAGACCCGATTAGATTATTTTATATTATGGTTAGTTTAAGAATTCAGCAAAATTCTATCACATTTGTTCAATTTACGTCGTTCCTATGCCCGATGACGTACTAGACTAGGCGGCATCTTAAAGCGCGTGGAATGGCGAGTAAAATGAACTATAAAACTTCTATGATAGGGCAATCAGAGACCCGATTAGATCATTTTATATTTTGGTTAATATGAGAATTCAGCGAAATTCTATCACATTTGTTCAATTTACGTCGCTCCTATTTCAGATAGCGTATTGGGAGAAGCGGCATCTCAAAGCGCATGAAATGGCGAGTAAAATGCACTATTAAACTTCTAGGGTAGGGCAAACAGAGACCCGATTAGATCATTTTATATTATGGTTAATTTAATAATTCAGCTAAATTCTATCACATTTGTTCAATTTACATCGTTCCTGTTTCTGATAGCGAACTGTGCTAGGCGGCACCTTAAAGCGCATGAAATGGCGAGTAAAATGCACTATTAAACTTCTCGGGTAAGGCAAACAGAGACCCGATTAGATCATTTCACAGTATGGTTAATAAAAGAATTCAGCGTAATTCTATCACATTTGTTCAATTTACGTCGCTCCTATTTCAGATGGCGTATTGGGCTTAGCGGCATCCCAAAGCGCAAGAAATGGCGAGTAAAATGCACTATTAAACTTCTAGGGTAAGGCAAACAGAGACCCGATTAGATCATTTTATATTACGGTTAATATAAGAATTCAGCAAAATTCTTTCACATTTGTTCAATTTACGTCGCTCCTATTTCAGATAGCTTATTGAGCTAAGCGGCATCTCAAAGCGCATGAAATGACGAGTGAAATATACTGTTGAACTTCTAGGGCAGGGCGAACATAGACCCGATTAGATCATTTTACATTAAGGTTAATATAAGAATTCAGCAAAATTCTATAACATTTGTTCAATTTACGTCGCTCATATTTCAGATAGCGTATTGGGCTAAGCGGCACCTCAAAGCGCAAGAAATGGCGAGTAAGATGCACTATTATACTTCTAGGGTAGGGCAAACAGAGACCCGATTAGATCATTTTATATTATGGTTAATTTAAGAATTCAGTGAAATTCTATCACATTTGTGCAACTTACGTCGCTCCTATTTCAGATAGCTTATTGGGCTAAGCGGCATCTCAAAGCGCATGAAATGACGAGTCAAATGCACTATTACACTTCTAGGGTAGGGCGAACAGAGACCCGATAAGATCATTTCACATTAAGGTTAATATAAGAATTCAGGGATATTCTATAACATTTGTTCAATTTACGTCGCTTCTATTTCAGATAGCGTATTGGGACAAGCGGCATCTCAAAGCGCATGAAATGACGAGTAAAATGCGCTATTAAACTTCTATGATAGGGCAATCAGAGACCCGATTAGGTCATTTTATATTTTGATTAATATAAGAATTCACCGAAATTCTATCACATTTGTTCAATTTACGTCGCTCCTATTTCAGACAGCTTATTGGGCTAAGCGGCATCTCAAAGCGCATGAAATGACGAGTGAAATGCACTAATAAACTTCTAGGGTAGGCCGAACAAAGACACGATTAGATCATTTTAGATTAAGTTTAATATAAGGATTCAGCGAAATTCTATCACATTTGTTCAATTTACGTCGCTCCTATTTCAGATAGTGTATTGGGCTTAGCGGCATCCCAAAGCTCAAGAAATGGCGAGTAAAATGCACTATAAAACTTCTAGGGTAGGGCAAACAGAGACCCGATTAGATCATTTTATATTATGGTTAATTTAAGAATTCAGCGAAATTCTACCACATTTGTTCAATTTACGTCGCTCCTATTTCAGATAGCGTATTGTGCTAAGCGGCATCTCAAAGCGCATGAAATGGCGAGTACAATGCACTATTAAACTTCTGGGGTAAGGCAAACAGAGACCCGATTAGATCATTTTAACTTATGGTTAATTTAAGAATTCAGCGAAATTCTATCACATTTGTTCAATTTACGTCGCTCCTATTTCAGATAGCGCATTGGGCTAAGCGGCATCTCAAAGCGCATGAAATGGCGAGTAAAATGCACTATTAAACTTCTAGGGTAAGGCAAACAGAGACCCAATTAGATCATTTTATATTTTGGTTAATATAATAATTCAGCGAAATTCTATCACATTTGTTCAATTTACGTCGCTCCTATTTCAGATAGCGTATTGGGCTAAGGGGCATCTCAACGCGCATGATATGGCGAGTAAAATGCAATATTACACTTCTAGGGTAGGGCAAACAGAGACCCGATTAGATCATTTTATATTATGGTTAATATAAGAATTCAGCGAAATTCTATCACATTTGTTCAATTTACATCGTTCCTGTTTCAGATAGCGAACTGTGCTAGGCGGCACCTTAAAGCGCATGAAATGGCGAGTAAAATGCACTATTAAACTTCTAGGGTAAGGCAAACAGAGACCCGATTAGATCATTTCACAGTATGGTTAATAAAAGAATTCAGCGAAATTCTATCACATTTGTTCAATTTACGTCGCTCCTATTTCAGATGGCGTATTGGGCTTAGCGGCATCCCAAAGCGCAAGAAATGGCGAGTAAAATGCACTATTAAACTTCTAGGGTAAGGCAAACAGAGACCCGATTAGATCATTTTATATTACGGTTAATATAAGAATTCAGTGAAATTCTAACACATTTGTTCAATTTACGTCGCTCCTATTTCAGATAGCGTACTGGGCTATGCGGCATCTTAAAGCGCGTGGAATGGCGAGTAAAATGCACTATTAAAGTTCAAGGGTAGGGCAAACAGAGACCCGATTAGATCATTTTATATTATGGTTAATTTAAGAATTCAGAAAAATTCTATCACATTTGTTCAATTTACGTCGTTCCTATTTCAGATAGCGTATTGGTCTATGCGGCATCTCAAAGCGCATGAAATGTCGAGTAAAATGCACTATTAAACTTCTAGGGTAGGGCAAACAGAGACCCGATTAGATCATTTTATATTACGGTTAATATAAGAATTCAGCGTAATTCTATCACATTTGTTCAACTTACGTCGCTCCTATTTCAGATAGCGTACTGGGCTAGGCGGAATCTCAAAGCGCGTGGAAGGGCGAGTAAAATGCACTACTAAACTTCTATGATAGGGCAATCAGAGACCCGATTAGATCATTTTATATTTTGGTTAATATAAGAATTCAGCGAAATTCTCTCACATTTGTTCAATTTACGTCGTTCCTATTTCAGATAGCGTATTGGGCTAAGCGGCATCTCAAAGCGCATGAAATGGCGAGTAAAATGCACTATTAAACTTCTAGGGTAAGGCAAACAGAGACCCGATTAGATCATTTTATATTACGGTTAATATAAGAATTCAGCGTAATTCTATCACATTTGTTCAACTTACGTTGTTCCTATTTCAGCTAGCGTACTGGGCTAGGCGGCATCTTAAAACGCGAGGAATGGCGAGTAAAATGCACTATTAAACGTCTAGGCTAGGGCGAACAGAGACCCGATTAGATCATTTTAAATTATGGTTCATAAAAGAATTCAGCGAAATTCTATCACATTTGTTCAATTTACGTCGCTCCTATTTCAGATAGCGTATTGGGCTAAGCGGCATCTCAAAGCTCATGAAATGACGAGTAAAATGCACTATTAAACTTCTAGGGTAGGGCAAACAGAGACCCGATTAGATCACTTTATATTATGGTTAATTTAAGAATTCAGCAAAATTCTTTCACATTTGTTCAATTTACGTCGCTCCTATTTCAGATAGCGTATTGGGCTAAGCGGCATCTCAAAGCGCATGAAATGGCGAGTAAAATGCACTATTAAACTTCTAGGGTAAGGCAAACAGAGACCCGATTAGATCATTTTACATTAATGTTGAATATAAGAATTCAGCGAAATTCTATCACATTTGTTCAATTTACGTCGCTCCTATTTCAGATAGCGTATTGCGCTAAGCGGTATCTCAAAGCTCATGAAATGACGAGTGAAATGCACTGTTGAACTTCTAGGGTAGGGCGAACAGAGACCCGATTAGATCATTTTACATTAAGGTTAATATAAGAATTCAGGAAAATTCTATCACATTTGTTCAATTTACGTCGCTCCTATTTCAGATAGCGTATTGGGCTAAGCGGCATCTCAAAGCGCATGAAATGGCGAGAAAAATGCACTATTAAACTTCTAGGGTAGGGCAAACAGAGACCCGATTAGATCATTTTATATTATGGTTAATTTAAGAATTCAGCAAAATTCTATCACATTTGTTCAATTTACGTCGCTCCTATTTCAGATAGCTTATTGAGCTAAGCGGCATCTCAAAGCGCATGAAATGACGAGTGAAATATACTGTTGAACTTCTAGGGTAGGGCGATCAGAGACCCGATTAGATCATTTTACATTAAGGTTAATATAAGAATTCAGCGAAATTCTATAACATTTGTTCAATTTACGTCGCTCATATTTCAGATAGCGTATTGGGCTAAGCGGCATCTCAAAGCGCAAGAAATGGCGAGTAAGATGCACTATTATACTTCTAGGGTAGGGCAAACAGAGACCCGATTAGATCATTTTATATTATGGTTAATTTAAGAATTCCGTGAAATTCTATCACATTTGTTCAATTTACGTCGCTCCTATTTCAGATAGCGTACTGGGCTAAGCGGCATCTCAAAGCGCATGAAATGGCGAGTAAAATGCACTGTTAAACTTCCAGGATAAGGCAAACAGAGACCCGATTAGATCATTTTATATTACGGTTAATATAAGAATTCAGCGTAATTCTATCACATTTGTTCAACTTACGTCGCTCCTATTTCAGATAGCTTATTGGGCTATGCGGCATCTCAAAGCGCATGAAATGACGAGTCAAATGCACTATTACACTTCTAGGGTAGGGCGAACAGAGACCCGATAAGATCATTTCACATTAAGGTTAATATAAGAATTCAGGGATATTCTATAACATTTGTTCAATTTACGTCGCTTCTATTTCAGATAGCGTATTGGGACAAGCGGCATCTCAAAGCGCAT